>JAMPIV010007064.1:0-32977 GCA_024509875.1 Oreohelix idahoensis
CATCATGTAAAACAAGTTGCTACAATAAACCATTTTAACTCCAGCGTGACCTTTCTCAACGGGGTCATCTGCAGTATTAGCTGCGTGCTCTCAAAGAAGCGAAATAGGAGATGATGATAATGATGAGATGATGGTGGTGATGATGACGACAGAAGAAATATTACCTGCATGACGTTTCATGAGGTCTTCATCAGTAGAGTCCTTTCTCTGACTCACAGGAACAGCTTCTTCACCGCTGAGGATGTCGCTGCCTTCAGGCCCGACAATCAGAATGACGTCTGTGAATATGCCTCCACTTTCATCATCCTGAGAACTCTGTGCCGACAACGCTGTCAACAAGAAATATTCTTTGTTGATTTTCTAGTTTCCCTCCTCTCTGGTCTCTCTTCTTCTGCGTGATCTATCTTTTCGTTCGGTTTTACTGTATACTGTTAATCTTAATTTTAGTTGTTTTTGTCATCGTTGATTTTATTTTTAACTTTATCCCATCTTCATCTCATTCTCTTTATTTTTTTCTCTCCTCTTCTTAATGACATTTTGTTTGCATTAACACTAACTGTTTAAAAACAAATAAACAAAAAAGCAACATCTACAAAATCCGTGAACCAATACCCCTAAATAAAACGACAGTTGACTAGACTGTCAAAAACGTCGAGTCTATATCATCCAGCTCAAAAGATTTTTTTAAAAACGTAAAGATACTCCCACAGCAGATACTGTCATAGGGGAGTGAAGAGGCTTCACTAATACTAGGTCCAGCTTTATGAGGTGGCTTGACCAGTTCACTTAGTTGCTGCCTTAACCTTCCCTAATTTAAAAAAGATTGCCAGTTAACAATTTACAGCTGGGAAGTTCCGGACTGGTGCGTGAGGCTACCAAGTTTCGAACCCATAACCCAGTAACATTGCCGCGACAAGCCATAATATGCCAATGGGACGCAATTGGCATATCTCTCTGCCAATAGGACGCTCTACCTCACAAGATAGTAACGGTTTAATCTTTCAGCTGTTATCTTCAGAGATCAACGAATAGAAGCCAGCTGGAAAACAATCACTTGATGCTTTAGCGTCCTACTGTCTAAATTTGTTGTTTGAAATGCATTATGTAATAACAGAAACAACAGTATTCTTGTTGGGAGCTGCTCTGGGGTGCGGGGCAGATTACATTTAGTAATCATGTTTGTAAATTCTGTGTACCACAGAGCACTCCTATAAATAAAAGTGTGTGAATGATTGGGTGCGTTGTGAAGAGTGACGCTGTAGGGGTTACCCTGGGTTCTTATGTGTTAGCCTTTGAAGCAGAAAGACATATGGTCTTTTATGTTAGCCTTCGTGTCAGATAGATGTATTTTTGACCAGTGGATTTGATGGTCATTGATGTCAGCTTTCAACCGACTGTCAGTGTTTTGCACCCATAGTGAATATGGACCTTTTTCTAGTGTTCCCCGGAACGGTGAGTGGAAGTGTACCAACTTAGGTCTGCCATGGAAGGCAGTTGATAATTGTTCTGACCATCGTAATTGATGGGACTTTTATATGTCCGCCTGGAGGCGTGTATAAGTATCTGGTTTGTGTCTGCCGTGGAGTCGTATGTAAATGGAATCTGACTAACGTAATCGATGGTCTGTATAAACGTGCGAAGTATGCAAGACAACTGAATTGTGTGAGTTATAGTGCTGGACTTTCTTCATATACATTCACCTGTCGTGTCAATAAAAATTATGGACCGTTCACCGATACTTCAGCGTCCTCAATTCAGTTGATCGTTGATGCTCAATTCATACCCTAGCAGTGACAGCTACCAGTCCAAAGTTTTGAATTAAAAACTAGTAAGCTGCAATTAATTATATGTTCAACAGAGAGAGCTATGAACCCGTGTCTTATAAAAGAAGCTCTCAACAATTCTCAATTTCAGAACGTCACGTGTACATAATATATTTATCTCCTAATTATGCTTTAAAATGCGCGGCTCTTCATTCTACAGAATTGGCACATTTGGCGCTCATCTCAATAAGAACATAAAATAAAAACCTAAATACCACTTGGAAATAGCATTTGTTTGAAGGCCTATGCTCCTTGGGGAGCTGACAAGATTATGTGAATGCATGTATGTGAATTATCGCACTTTTCTTTCTCTCTTTCTTTCTTTCCTCGCAATTTTCTGCTAAGTAGCAGATATTTGATTTTATCAAATCACCCTGTAGGTGATAAATATCACATTTGCTAGGAGCGACTGATATGATACATCACATTTGATTGACGCTACCCAGAGTTGTGGTTATAGGCGCGGCAGATTAACACGTACATCGGCCAGCTCCATCGGCTTAAATCACCGATAAGACACGGAGTTTGCGCACTCATACGACAGATAACGAGATTACTGTCTGTGTGACACATGTGGGCAGACAAGAGTGATATAATCGCTTCCGGTCACTTGGTTAGATGTAATCATGGATTTATTACATTTTAGTCACTATGAGTCTACAAATGTGTTTGTGAGAGTGTATGCCCTTTTGCAAAATTTGTCCATGTAGGAAACATTTTGAAAGTGCCACACCCGACCTGTTTGAAATGATTGGATCTTTCTGATTAGATTCATAACAACATTGAGGGGAATATAGCTTGACCATTTCGAAGTTTTAACTCACTGTGAATTTTAAGCTCGCCAAGACAACATCAGACCTCCCCAAAGTGAAGACTAGATTCATAATTCCTATTTGTTAACCGGACCTTTTATTGGAGAACCAAATAAGACTTATAAAGCACAGGAACTCTTTACATTTTAATAAGGAACACCGGGACTACGAAACTGAAGAAACACTGAGTCAGAAAGGGAATCTATTGTAGAATTACAGCATCCCAGAAGCGTGTTTGAGAACGATTCGTCTCTTTTATTCATCTGTGCGACAAGTCTATAGCCAGGATTGGCGTAAGTTGTGATTTACATTTCATATTTTATTACTAACATGTGAACTAACATACATATGTATATATTGTCATGTGAAGTTTAATGTGTGAAACTCGCTATTGGATGTCAACGTCATTTGGGGCTGGCAACTTCAGTATCTAGAATGATGATTCGTGAACCACCACTGCAAGGGCTGGTGATTGCTTTATTGATAGTTTCGTACAGAGAACTAAAAGCATAAAGTAGTTCCAGATTCCCTATGGAGCAGGGAGGGAAAGATGAAAGAAATGATGTACATTCTAAGTATAATACTTACATTTTCAAAGCAGTGTAAATGTCCCTATAAACATATTCATTTCAAAATGAATGTAAGTCTTCAAGCTTTAAACCAGTGTAAATGTCTATGTGAAAATATTCATTTTAAATTAATAGAAGTTTCAAACTTTTCCATAAGTGTAAATATAAATGAAACATAAATGAATTTATATTGTGAACACTTTTCAAACAGTGGAGATGTAAATGTAAAATATATTATAGCTGTACGTTTAACCTTTTCATTTAAATGTAATGTAAAGCTAAAGCTATTCAGTTTAAATGTAAAGGAAGTTTTATCCCGAGGGATTAAATTTAATTCTCATCGAGGGTAAATTCTGACATGGGATGGCAGAATAGAAGAGGGGGGCACATAACTGTGTCGAAAAACGCCGTACTCAGAAGAGCGTTTCGTTTCTATTTCTATTACCAGTTATTGGTGGTACCAACAGAAAGTACTATCTCTGGAACCAAGTGAAGGTAAAAGTGGACTGACGTTGTAAGAGACGCCATTATAAGAGGGTCTTATAGACAGAGCAGAACCAACTTGGCCGTTACTCCTTGACGTTCTGGGAACGTGCAGCGCCTGAACTTTGACCAGAGACGAACGAGAGCAGAGTGAAAGGAACTAACCCAGCAGGAGAAGAAACTACCATTGGCAGCTAAGTGAAAATATCCGCTGCCAAAAGTGACCTCCTTTATTCAGTTAAATCACATCCAAGTGATGAAATTCTTTCCATAAATATTCAAATTACTTTCCAACTGTTAACACTTAAAGAGATTATTAAATTTTGTTATTTGTAATGTTAAAAATTTAACTTCGATTCAATCCTATTAAATGTATTACATGTTTGTCTCAGTCAAAGTTACTAAACACACACTCTAAACAGAGCTATATATATATATATATATATATATATATATATATATATATATATATATATATATATATATATATATATATATATATTACTAATAATTCCACTGATTAACTCAAGGGTGGGGGCTTAACGAGCTAGAATAAACCATTGCTTAAATCGTTCATTAAAGTGTCGGCAGGCTATAGAATTAACGTGCTTAGCGACAGCCAGCATTGTTTTCGCTTATCTGAATATCTTGTGAAGACTCCCATGTGATAGAAGCTTTACTACTCTTCTATCTACATTTCTGCCAAGAGTAATCTTGTGTAAAGATAGACTTCATTGAAGCCTATAATAGATACTCTTGAGTTTTGGCCACTGTTGGACCACTACTGCAAAGCAGGGAAAGCAATACCGTCACAGTGTGTGTGTGTGTGTGTGTGTGTGTGTGTGTGTGTGTGTGTGTGTGTGTGTGTGTGTGTGTGTGTGTGTGTGTGTGTGTGTGTGTGTGTGTGTGCGTGTGTGTGTGTGTGTGAATGCTTTAGTGTAAGATCTTTCAAATGAACTCACCTGCCCTGAAAGCCTCAGAATGTCTCTTTTCTTCTTCTAATTCTTTCACGCGCTCTTTTTCTTTCTTCTTATGCTTGCTTGCTTTTTCACTCATCTTCTGGAGTTGGAGTCTCAGGTTCTCATTCTCTTCATCCATTTCTGAAACTCTCCTTCTCATCATCTTGGCTTCCTCCTCAGTGAACTTCAGTTGGTCTGTGAGGGGAGAAGGTGTACGTTAAACATGACTGTAATAATAGACAAATATAATTCACTCTCGCTGGTTTGATCTCCCTGTTTCTCGTTCTTCACAAGTTCTCTTTCCCCACACCATTTTGTTATCTTTCTTTAACGGATTCTATCGTTGTCTCGGCGTCGGTCTTTATCCCACTGTCTCTTCTGTCTGACTGTCTGTTTCTGTCTCACTCCCTGTCTGTCTCTATCTGACTGTCTGTTTCTGTCTCACTCCCTGTCTGTCTCTGTCTCACTCACTGTCTGTCTCTGTCTGACTGTCTGTTTCTATCTCACTCACTGTCTGTCTCTGTCTCACTCACTGTCTGTCTCTGTCTGACTGTCTGTTTCTGTCTCACTCCCTGTCTGTCTCTGTCTCACTCACTGTCTGTCTCTGTCTGACTGTCTGTTTCTGTCTCACTCACTGTCTGTCTCTGTCTCACTCACTGTCTGTCTCTGTCTCACTCACTGTCTGTCTCTGTCTCACTCACTGTCTCTGTCTCACTGTCTGTTTCTGTCTTACTGTCTGTCTCATTGTCACTGCCTGTCTTATTCTCACTGTCTGTCTCTTTCCATGTTTTCCTCATCATTGTCACTTCTGTCTCCAATTATCTTCTCCGTGTGTTTTTGGTCTACCTCTGTCTCTCTGTCCTTGGGGATTCCAGAACAAGGACTGCCTTGTAATGCTATCAAAAGGTTCCCTAACCATGTGTCCTATCCATCGCCAGCGTCTTCTTCTCATCACTTGTTCCACTGGCACTTGTCTGGCTCTTGCACTCAGTTCTACATTGGTGACTTTGTCATACCATTTCATTCCTTCTATTCTACGCAAGCACTCATTTATGCATTTTTTTGTTTGTTCTCCATGTTACACAGCCATACAATAGGACTGACTTGACAATTGAGTTGAACATTCTTATTTTTAATGTTGGACTCATTTTATTTTTTTTTGTCTTGTTCTCCTTATATTTCCCAATGCAATGAACGCTCTTCTTCCTTTTTGTATTCTTATTTTGATATCATTGTATGTCCCTCCATCTTTGTCTGTATTGCTACCAAGACATATGTAAGATTCTACATTCTGTATTGGTGTTTCCTCAAGTTTGACCTTGTTATCATCTCTTGCATCTATTCTCATTATCTTTGTCTTTTCCCTGTGTATTTTCAGACCCAATTGTTGTGACTTTTCATCAAATATTTTCAATGTGTCTTACATCTGATTTACGGTTACAGGACACATTAATCAATCAATTATAGTCCCCAACAAATAAAGTAAGCCCACCTTTCAAATCATTCTCTCTTTCCATTGAGTCACACAGATCCTTCATTAGCTGCGATACATCGTATTCCCTGCTTCCTTGCTTACCTACAGCACCAAGTGGGGGCTGTAATGAATAGAAAAACACATTGATGTTTTATTATTGATCAAACACTATCTATAATGATTGTAGGATAACTTGGTAATTTATCTTTATAGATCGCTGTCTTTTTAATCCACTGCAAGGATTTAACTGTCATTTTAGTGCAGCGTCCTGTGTAGTTCTTGGGAACCTCTGAGGAAACAAAGAAAGAATCTGCTTACTGTTTTTTCTCTCGCTCTCTTTTTATATCTCTCTCTCTCTCTCAGTATGAAAGGTGAGAGAAAGGAAGGGCAGAATGTCAGACGGGCCTGTGTGCCCAAATGTCAACCCTTTGAAAATAAAGTTCGTTCATTCGTTCGTTCTCTCTGAGTTGTTGTAGGAGGTGATTCATGTGAGGCTGAGTTTCACCAAGTAAAATAAATTGCAACAGAAACCATCACTGCCAGAGCACATGAATGCTGTCGTGATGCCTTCCTGTATGTGGATCAGCTGTAGTGGTGGTTCCATGTTCAATAAGAAATGAGAATGGATATGATGATGATGATGATGATGATGATGATGTATGTGTAGTGACTACATATGGGGAAGTGTTAGTAAGGAAGTACAGCAATATCTTATGACAAGGAGAAAGATAGCTCCAAAAGAGTTACAGGAAGAGTCAGGCAAGGTCTGGAATGAGTAAACGAGATGGTCATGGTACAGACGATGTAACGAGATGGTCATGGTACAGACGATGTAACGAGATGGTCAACGTACAGACGATGTAACGAAATGGTCATGGTACAGACGATGTAACGAGATGGTCATGGTACAGACGATGTAACGAGATGGTCATGGTACAGACGATGTAACGAGATGGTCATGGTACAGACGATGTAACGAGATGGTCATGGTACAGACTATGTAACGAGATGGTCATGGTACAGATTATGTAACGAGAAGGTCATGGTACAGACGATGTAAAGAGATGGTCATGGTACAGACGATGTAACGAGATGGTCATGGTACAGACGATGTAACGAGATAGTCATGTTACAGACGATGTAACGAGATGGTCATAGTACAGACGATGTAACGAGATGGCTGGGGTACAGACGACATAATGAGATGGCTGGGGTATGGATTAATTAATGAGATAGCTGTGGTACATGTGATAAAGTACATTGATACAGCGATAAAATTATTAATTATAAGTATAAAAGTCAAAATAATATGAGTAGAAATAAAAATAGTTAAGTTGTAACGCGTCTTCTGTCCCCGCGCCAGTCATCGCATTGAGATAAGAACGTAGTGTGAAACCTTATTGCCGCGCCAGTGGTATTGGACCTTATAACTCGCCCGTCAAGGGTTAACGGTTAAAATTTTGAAAACGACAAGCTTAGTTGTTCCAAGAAAAATAGTAAGAATAAAACAGGGGAGGCATAAACGAACGCATAAAAGTGAGAAAGAGAGCGAACACATGCCACCAATTGTCAAGTGTTAGATTTGTGGACTAGCTACCCAAGACGACAGTGCGAGACGATATGGTTAGCAGGTGTTCGGTAACGTTGTCGCAAGCTTTGTAGAATTTAAAAATACCCCGCAAAACCCAATACTTTTTTCAGACTATAGGCACACTGAGGAAATATATAAACACACAGACAGCGCTTTCGCTGCAAAAGAGTCCATTTTATGACGTAACAGACTAGTAGTTTCAGTTTTGGAAATCGCAAAAAGCGGGAAAGAGATGGCGTGTTTTTGAAATGTTAGAAATTGAAACTGATATGGAAAATATATGGAATTCGTTATTACTAGGAATATGAACACCAAACTTAGTTAGTTTGATGGCTTATCTTCTCTTGATTAATAATATGTTTAAAAATACAAAATTCCCTAGATAATAAGAAAGTTATTGACAAAAGACTGTATTGGTTCGTACATACTGACCAACAGACTGACGCTTTTGCATTCATTTTGCATTCACTAACGTTGACTTTTTGGACGCGTTAGGGGAAATGAAACAAGCAAGGGTACATGTAATTTGATTGAGGGGGTAGAAAGAGGGAGAGATATTATGGGATGGCCTAAAACTAAATATATTTTGGCAGTGGAAATCTTGAAGTGAGTGAGAGGCAGAACTTGTTATGTCAAAAAGCAAGTCTGGTTTTAACTTTTGATGCAAAAATGTGAGCGACGTACATTTAAAATTGGGCTGTAATTTTGACTTTATTTTCAAATTCAAACTGAAAAGCTTAGTCTTCCAATCTGATTGGCCAACGCATTTTATATTATGGAAAACTTAGATAGGCTATTCGCCATTTTGTAGAAAGCTGTCCCTGAAGCAGGTCGATGTAATCCTAGAAGTGTGAATTTTATTTGTAACTAAAAGGATTTGTCACAGTCTAGCCAGCAGCAAAGCTGAATTTGTGCTATCCATCGAACCTGTGCTTATTTCATTGAATTCTGGTAAGACGAATATCTATATTATTATGTAATATTTGCAAAGGCAAAAAGTGGGAAAGTGTATGACATGCCTAAAGAGACAGTTTGAGTATACATATTTGATTTATGTTTTGAATATTGCCTTGGTGTAATTAAAAATTATTGTAAGACTAAAGTAGAATAGCAAGCCTCTGTGTTCACTGAACACTTGTAACTGCCTGGAGCGTTTATATTTTGTAATAGAAGCAAAATCACATATGCATATAAGGAGATGTACATACTCCTATTAAATTGTGTTGAAGAAAAATTTGTAAATGACAGTGGCGTATCTGCAATATGGACCTGAGGTGTGGTCACAATATGATGTGAGTTCATATAACTTAGGGGCTGGTGCGTTTGTATGCACACGAGGCTGAACCCCATCATGTCAGGTAGAGAGCTAAGGGAAAAATATAACAGATATGAAAAGGCCAGGGTGTCTTTTATGTTGCAGGGTTTTATTTCCTGTTACCAGCCGGTGACAGGAAAACTGAAGTATGAGTTGAAGACAGTAAAGTCTCAAGTACAGCGTATTCTGTATCGTAATTGTCAAGTGGAGCTCTGGGAGCTGTTGTTCTTTACAGAGCCATATCATCGATTGTATCTTCACGAAGGAAATTTCAGGTTATGTGCCACAATCTGGGCACTCTGACACTTTATCTGGAGAAAACTGTTTCCCTGCCCATTAACAGAAACTCTCGGGGAAAGGATGACATAAACAGTCTCTCCAATAACTGACTCACATTATTAAGTATTACTTAACAGGCGGTGAAACACCTTACGGAACATTTTAATATTAATAGTATTATTGTTGGACAAAGAGTCCTTATTTTCAGTTCACTTATTAGTGTAACATACATTTTCTTCAGTTTTTTAAAGACCTGTCCAAAAGAGATTGCAGGACAGGCACAATAAAATTGTAAAAGAAAAAGTATTTCCTAATTGAAAACTAAACAACACAGTTATTAAGAATCTATTAGAGAGTTATACTGTGTTGTTTTGATGTATCATCATTTCATTGCATCCCCTGGACACTAGCCACATCAAACACCATACATTAGAAATAAATTACAGCACCATGTGAGATCTTGAGAGGTAGCGTTAGGTCCCTTGAGAACTCATCTACATCAACCACTAGACTCAAGGTCTTACATAGCTGGACCTCACACGGTTACACATCTATATCTAACATTCTTATCTTTTACCATCATACCCTCTCCAGCAAATTAACTTTGCTACATTACAAAGAGGGCTGAGATGAGTTAACAAGATGGCTGAGATGCAGAAAAGGACTAAAGAGACGGCTGAGTACAACGGTGATTTGGGTTGACTTATCGAAATGGCTGGGTACAAAGACGGTCTGAGATAAGTTAACAAAATAGCTATGGTGCAAAGACGGTCTGAGATAAGTTAACGAAATGGCTGGGGTACAAAGACGGTCTGAGATACGTTAACAAAATGGCTGGAATACAAAGACTGTCTGAGACAAGTCAATGAAATGGTTAGGGTGCAAAGACGGTCTGAGATGAGTTAACGAAATGGCTGGGGTACAAAGACAGTCTGAAATGAGTTAAAGAGATGCAAAGGTACAAAGAAGGTCTAGGATGTCTTAAGATATGGCTGAAACAAAACAAGTCTGGGACAATATAACGATAGGTGAGGGTACAACGAAGTTCTGGGGTACTTGAATGCTGAAAAGACAAACAGATTTTGCGTGAGATTGTCATCAGCGATTATGGGTATGAGACATAAGATGTTATTCTGTTCACTGCCACATCATTATAAACGTAAAAGTAACAATGTTTAATCGCCTTCTTTATCCAGTTATACTTTGAACAATGCCAAGAACAAAAAAATTTGGCATTTTCGCTCTATTATCCAGAAGGGAGGAAACTATACACATGAACAAAGGAAGGTCAGAAATAATATTTTTCAGTAAACCACTTAAAGAGCTATATTTTTAATAAGATTTCAAGACACTCTAAGTTCTGAAATACTTGTTTTGAATGAATTTTTCGTGTTAACTTTTTTTCTGGCTTTGGTTTCGACAGGACGGAGTAACCGGCCAAATGTCCAACTCTCATTAGTCCCCTTCTGCGACACGCCTGGTAGGGTACAGTGTTGCTATTCGTTAGTTACCTTTCGAGCCCCGGTAACCCACGAGTGTTAGTTTTATCCTCGGAGTAACGGAAATAGAGGAAGCGCAAGAACATACTAAGGAGGGAAATGGAGACAAATATTAAAGGTATGAAAAAGATATAGAACGACTTTAAAGAGAGAGAGAGGGGGGGGGGGCATAGGACAAGAAGGCTTGGCGTGAATTTGTTGAAGGCTGGGTTCCATAAAGAGAAGAGTTTAATGAGTGAATGAATTAATTAATTAATTAATACACGATAACCACACATCTCTATCTATGACGTAAAGCCCATTTGAAAACTGGAAACATCATCATCAGCTGCCATCTCCACATCGAAGGTAGGTTGCAATGGAACTCCAAAGAAAGTGGATAGTGGTTACATGCCGATTAAACAATACAGGTGTGTATGTCACTTGATGTGAGTCCATTAATACGGGGCTAATAAAAGGTAACAGCAAGGCAGCTTTTGACACATTAAGAAAACTAACAAAACCCCAACAGCCCAGGGTAACTGTCATAGAAGATAGCAATGGGGCTCTGCTCAATGAAAAAAACAGCTGTAATGAGAAGGTGGACAGAATATTGTAAAGAATTATATAACTGTAAACTTGACACTGACTTAGGCATATTAAACAACATTAAGTGCGAAAACAGGGAACTCGGAAATGCAGCAATATTACGGGAAGAAGTGGAAGAGGCTATATGTTCGATGAAAGGAGGGAAGTCACCGGGTGTGGATAATATCCCAGCAGAGCTCTTGAAATATGGAGGACCAGATATAGTAAAAATCATGACAACAATTTGCCAGAAGATATGGAGTACAAAAAAATGGCCAAAAGAATGGACGCAGTCATTAGTAATACCGCTTCCAAAGAAAGGAAATCTAAAAATGTGCAAGAACTACAGAACCATTAGCCTTATTAGTCATCCAAGTAAGGTGATGTTAAGGATACTTTTGAACAGAATAAAACAGAAATCAGAAGAAATCTTGTCAGAGGAACAGGCTGGCTTTAGACCAAAAAGAAGTACCTCAGAACAAATCTTCAATATTAGATTACTTATCGAAAAACATCTCCAACATCAACACAATTTATACCATAACTTCATCGATTTCACAAAAGCCTTCGATCGAGTCTGGCATGAAGGCTTATGGCAAGTAATGAGAAAATTCAATTTTGATACTAACATCATAGATATCATTGAAGCACTATACAAGGACGCAAGCAGTGCTGTTTTTTGCAAGCAACGACATTGGAGAATTTTTCAAAACAACTGTAGGAGTTCGCCAAGGATGTATCCTGTCACCAGTGCTCTTTAATATATATCTGGAACATATTATGCAGGAGGCTCTCTATGATTATAAATCAACCATATCGATTGGAGGCCGACCTCTGTGCAACCTACGTTTTGCTGATGATATTGATCTGATAGCTGGATCAGAATCAGAACTTCAAGACCTTACCTCTAGACTGGAGAAAGTAACAAGAACGTATGGGATGGAAATTAATATAGAAAAAAGCAAGATATTGGTGAATAGCCATAAGAAACATGTTCCGACCAACATTACGTTAAATGGGCAAACGTTAGAAGAAGTTAACACCTTTAAATATCTTGGGTCCACTATATGTAGTGATGGAAGATCAAGTAAAGAAATCAAGACAAGACTTGAGATGGCCTCAGCTGCCATGACAAGGTTGAATGTGATCTGGAAAAGTAACATCAGTTTTCCTGTGAAGATCAAATTATACAAATCACTTGTATTATCTATTCTCTTGTATGGGTGTGAGGGCTGGACACTCACTGCAGATACAGAGCGAAGGATTCAGGCTTTCGAGCATAAATGTTATAGAAGAATTCTGCGCATTTGCTATAAAGAGCACAAAACAAATGTCTATGTTAGAGAGAAGATAAACACCTATGCAGGCCACCAAGAACCACTTTTGTCAA
The DNA here is from genome assembly GCA_024509875.1 of Oreohelix idahoensis. NCBI lineage: Eukaryota > Metazoa > Mollusca > Gastropoda > Stylommatophora > Oreohelicidae > Oreohelix > Oreohelix idahoensis. Next base: position 12,762 of record JAMPIV010007064.1, read on the forward strand.
TAGCGAAACGTCGAAAGCTTGCCTGGTTTGGGCATGTAACTCGTCATGACTCCCTTTCGAAAACGATCCTTCAGGGAACAGTCGAAGGTAAACGGAGAAGAGGAAGGCAGAGAAAATCCTGGGCTGATAACATCAAAGAATGGGCAGGACACGGTTTTTCCACACTTGTACGCATTGCTGAGGATAGAGAGCAGTGGAGGACCCTGTCTGCTGATGCTTCCACCATGGCACCCCTACGACCCATGACGGGTTACGGGCTGAGATGATGATGATGTCACTTGATGATCATCAACAGGTAAACAGGCCCTAGTTCCATTTTGACTAGATAAAATGATGTGTTAGTCTGTCCTTAAAGTGGGGCGGGCAGTCATGAACAAGGCACTTAAAAGACTAGGCGAGACTGCGGAAGAAAGAAACGCGCTGGCCGTGAAACAACCAGGGTTGTGGAGTCGGACATAAAAATTTCCGATTCCTTAAATTTTAGAAATGCGACTTCGACTCCGCCAACAGTTTTTTACTAGTCATATGGCATACAAAACCCCAAAGTCCGGACATTTTTTAACCAATTACGACTCCACTAAAAAAAAAAAAACGAGCGACTACACAGCCCTGGAAACAACAGCCGTAGGCTATGGAATTCAGGACAAAACTATTACTTTCATAGATGTATCAGGTTGGCAGAAGTGGTCAAATGAAAAGTTACAACCAAAGTGGAGCGGGTTCGATTTCCAGCGCAGGCTCATGTCCCAAGTAGGCCGCTCCGTTTAGAGTGTAGAGGAGTAAAAGGGCTGAGACACTTGTCTGACTGCAGAATATGTATGTAAGACCACTCAACCTACGTCATCAGTTTATATAATATATCACACAAGACCACTTACCCTACGTCATTAGTTTATATAATATATAACACAAGACCTCTTACCCTACGTCATTAGTTTATATAAAATGTATACAAAGACAAATGGAACTACGTTATCATTTTATATATGTATACTAAGACCCATATCTTTGGGCATGTTATGGGAAGAAGGAAGCTGGCGTATATCGTGGCAAGAGGAAAGACTGAAACAAACAGCAGAGATAGAGGATGACAAAGAGAGAAGATACTGGGCAGTTTGACATCATGGCATGGAAAGAAGTCAACAACAGAATTGATAAACAGCACAGGAAACAAGAAGTTGTGGAGAGACATGATCACCTATAGCACCAGTCATTGTACTTGAGGAAGACGAAGATACCAAGTCCATTCAGACTACGTCACCAGTTTATAAAATATGCATATCAAGTCCACTCAGCCTACGCCATCAGTTTATATAATATGCATACCAAGTCCACTCAGCCTACGTCATCAGTTTATATAATATGCATATCAAGTCCACTCAGACTACGCCATCAGTTTATATAATATGCATACCAAGTCCATTCAGACTACGTCATCAGTTTATATAATATGCATACCAAGTCCACTCAAACAACGTCAGAACCGGCACTGTGAGCGGATTGTTGTCCTGGCTACATTTTCATCTTTTTATTATTATTTTTTAAGCACTTTGTTTCTTTTATGCATAATCGGCGTAATTTTGCTCCATGTTTTATTTTTATACTCAGTATCGCACAACTTTTTTTGTTTCTGTTTCAGGAACAAAGTGGTAGGTGTTTCTATGGTTACCTACACGGAGAAAGTAACGCATCCTCGCATCATAATTCTCCTTGGCAGACGTGTCATATATTTTACAATAACACTTTGTGCGCCAGGACGTCTCCTTCCATAATTTCTCAAGTCTGCTACATATTCGTCCATTCTTTTCCTACATTCAGAACCTGCTGTGCCTTGTTGTTACACAATGGTAAACTTCTTTGGTGTCTAACAAATCTTGATTGTCTGCAGGTTTTCTCTTTACTGTGTAGATGTGCTGTTTTAACCCTGCACAGAAGAGGTAGAAAGGAGATGAGATAACTCAAGAGTGAATGGCAAACGAAAGATTGCAATAATTGATACAGAAAAGTGCTTGACAGAAAGAGGGAGATGATGAAATGGTAAAAAAAGGAAACAGCGAATGAACCTGACAGGTAAAGTAACTGAGAAAAACAGAAGAGTAAAGATTAAGAAAAAGGGGGTGAGGGAATCAGCGAGGTAGGGAGACAAAATATTGTTTTGCAACAATTTTCCTACTTGAAGACAGAAGAGGTTTATCAAAATCTTTACTTTATTTACTTGGTAGATGAGGCTGGGGACATGTTGGAATTCATATGAACAGAAGGAGCTTGAAGAAGGTGAAAAATTATTTTTATTTTTTATTTTAAGTTCAAAATAACATTTCGAGACCATGTGTAACAAAACCAAAGGGAGTGTGGTAGACAGAGAAGCAGTATTGCGTCTTACTAGGACCCAAGACAAACAAAATTGCCAGCGTTGCGGCCATAAAACCTTCGTCAGGGAAAGGAAAGAAAGGAGAGCTAATTTGGAAACAATATAAACTTATGTTTCTCTTGTTTCTATAGTTACTGTCCCCGTATCAGTAATCGTTACCTACGGACTAGTAAATTACAGAGTGACCTCCCTGAACACCCCCCCCCCCCCCGAACCCCCTATTTTAAAGTTAGTCTTACTTAGTCTATGTATATGTTGCAGTATATCACTCCAAGAGAGGTCACTCTATAATTTACTAGTCTAAAAGTACAGATTACCGTTTGTTTGTTTGTTCTTGTAAGACGCAATATTTTTACCCAACCAGGCATCACGTCCTACTCTAGTCTTCCTCTTTTTGGAAGACAGAAACACATGACACTTGAAGGTTGAGAACAAGCACGCGCACAATCACAAGGAGAATTAGAAAGTGACATCAAGTGAAAGGGGGAAGAAAAGAAAAACCAACTTTTCAAACGACTATTAAGAAAGTGGAATACATTGAGAGGAGAGAGAGAGAGAGAGAGAGAGAGAGAGAGAGAGAGAGAGAGAGAGAGAGAGGGGAGAGAGAGAGAGTTAGAGAAAGAGAGAGAGACAGACAGACAGACAGACAGACAGATAGACAGACAGACAGACAGAGACAGAGACAGACACAATGAACGAACGAACGAACTTTATTTTCAAAGGGTTGAGAATTGGGCACACAGGCCCGTCTGACATTCTGCCCTTCCTTTCTCTCGTCTTTTATAAAGATTTCATTTATTCTCACATGCATTTTACCCATCAATGTAAAGGAATTCAACGTTGTAAAGGTAAAATAATAGCATACTCACATTCACAGTATCTAATTATAAACATGAAATAAAATATGTTGAAAAGTACAAACATCGTCATTAAACCTACCTTCGATATTATATCATTTGTTCGGACAAATAATTGTGACCGGGGGTACAGGAACTCACGGCACCATTAGTCAATCTGTGACCGTATGGGGTGTGTAAATGCTTATGGTATCATTCAAGTTATGAATTACTAGAATACTGCCAGGGATGTTTGCTTCTTGATAAATATTGTAACCCAGGTTTGTTCCAGAAATTCCTCTGTGATGTTATTCGTGGTGTTTTAATTATAGCATACACTGTATAACTTGCAACATGAAATAGGCAAGAAAGTCTTCAATATCCATTAAAACGGTTTATTCATTTTTACAATCCAGACAATTTCTCATGAATGCATTTTCTTTATAATTCCTCAATCAATACATAGTTCATTTTAAAGGCTATTTTCTCCCTGTAGCCTATCCATGTTGGGGTGAGTATTTCTGCTAGAGTCTCTATTTTCTTTATGAGTTTCGCTTAGGATGCCTTTGCAGGGTTCCGTTTCACACCTTATAAAAATTCAGTTCGTCATCTGTACATTTAGGCATTTCTGGCCTAACGATATATTAGTTCTGAAATATAAACAATGTCTCACTCGAAATGCTTTACCGAGTTGATGTCTTGATACTTCAAGACCAGCAATATACGTCCATACAGACTGGCTTTCCGGGATCAACTGCTTTGTGACCTCGAAGCCTGCCTTTGCAAAAATGCTCCGGGCTTTTTCCAGCCTTTTGGTTGGACAGTCTATTAATTCTTTCTTGGATCGTCATCGGTTGCCGAGCAACTCCCGCCAAAGATCAGCGGTTAGTCGCTATTTACTTTAATTCCAGTTTCCACCTGATAACCGCGTATCTCAATTAAACCTCGTAACTGGGCTCTTAAATATACTTGCCCAAGTATATGCTATCATCCAAAAATTATTTATGTGTTATCAACAGCTAGTAGAGGCTCCTATAAAATGTTTCATGACAATGTCTATAACATCAAAAACAATTCATAAATGTGAGGTGTTAACAACAATGATACCAAATATTTGTTGACAATGTCCATAAAAATTAAAATCTTCACATGTCATTACAATATGACTCGTTTTACCTGAACCTATCTCTGGCATCTCAGTGCCAATACAGTGAACTGAATTCAAACTCAATAGGGCTCAATGAACCTCAAACATACAACAATTTATACATAAGTACAAAGCGACATCTCTTCTGTCACTTGAGGTCAGTGGTTTTTCAGAAAATATTTGATGTCTTAAAAACATCTATTGCCAATGACAGCTCATTGTCGGGCACAAAGATGTACAGAGTAATCTCATCTTTTTTAATAACTTGTTCTATATTTAAATTTGACCTTCACAAAAAATGTAGCTATCAGTCAACAATGTAACACTGTTCCACCGAAACAAGTGAGTGGGAATGTCTGTGGAGAAGAATGTCGTCAGTGAATTGTGCGCGACTGATAATAGTCTAGGATGCACCTGCACTGTCATTTCTTTTGTCAAAAAGTGCATGTCTGAACAACCGTTTCCTGTCTAGACAATTAGCAATTGTGAAGCAAAACTATGTACAAGGTTTTCCTCTCAACTTTACAAAACAGTTGCATGGTTAATGGATACAAAATTACAGTCAAAACTATAGCGATAAATCATTTGAAGGGATTTCCAATAATGTAAGTGCTGTCAGTACAAATGCGTTTCAACTTCAACATAACAATGTTATTCATGGGGGGTATGACATCATCAACATTTTGTATCGCACTCTGCGAAATATTCTGGTCTGTCCCAACATCATGGGCTCTATATGGGCATCAGTACTGTGCAATGCAGTGTGACTGCAAGGAGTATGTTCTACTACAGGCATGTCAAGGTGGCGTTAGCGGGGGGTGTGACGCGGGGGCGGGGACTGATGGGTATGGTGCTGCGAAGTGATGTGTTGTTTACGATGCGTCCTATCTCGATCAGTCTTGCTTCTAAGCCTAACGTGCCATGCAGCAGAGTCAATGGGGTGGCGGGGGAAACTTTGCGTGGTCTGACGCGAGGGCGGGGATTGATGGGTATGACACTCGTCTGCATTACGTCGGTCAGTGTTACCTTGTTTAGTTTTGTAGGTGTCTCGTATGGAGGATGATTGTACTTGAGCTATGATAGAACCTCTAGCAATGGTTGTCGTTTTACCAGACGTGTTGACTATCATAACCGGGAAGTCTCTGTTTGTTGTGACTTCTGCTATTCCTTCCGTAATAAAAAGCATCGGGTCTTCATTTATATCTTCTCCCGGTATGGGTTCCACGTGAATAGTTTGTCCAGGTTTTATATATTGTGACGCTTTGATCCTACCCTTGGCTATGACTAATGAATTTGGTAAGAGGGTAACCAGGGCTGTTAAACGAATCAATGATGCAATATGGATGTCATTTGGAGTTCTACATATTCTTCATTTATTCTTATTTTCCGTAGATCAAAATATAACTGAAGCACATTAAAAACGCACCACCTGTATAATCCAGGAACAGAGTGTGAAATGTAAATATAAGTGTTTACAAGTTTACATATTTGGAATCTTTGTTCATTTTCCTATGAATCCATGCTGGTCATTAATTTGTACATTTTATTGTTATGAAATTCATTGCATTCTGTGCAGACAAGGGAGAAAACCAAAAATGCAACTGTTACGTACATTTATTACCTACGGGGGTAGTCTTCGGTCCTGCCAAATGTACGCACCAGTTTTATATAGTTATATTATTTGTGCGTTCGATTGATTCACGCACTGACGTGCACAATGCAGGGTGAGTTGCTTTGGACGCACGTGTAACCTAGTTGAGTAGTTTCTGACGTCATGTAAGGGGCAGCTCGGACCATATTTATGTCCGCTGTGTTATCCTTTGATTCTTGGCAAATGTGAAGTAGCCATCAGTTGTATTCGTATCTATTGATCTTCATGGCGAAGTCAATAGTGGAAGTATAAAGTAAGTGTCGCCCCATTTCTTATGGCATGTTTATTTATGTACATTAAAGTATCAGGCCGCTCAGATTAATGGTCTAGCGGGAATTCATCGTAGATGACATTCCTAGAATTGGACACACGGAGTCGATAGCCTTTGAATCTTTTCGTAGAGGGAGAATACCTACAAGAAATCAAGTTAATGAATTTATATGCTTCACATGTTTAATATGCTGTTACTACAATGCCAGAAGCGTGGCATAGTCAATTTTTAAGCTACCACTTCACCAGTATAAACTGAACTCAACGATAAAACGGAGTCAACAGCAACCAATAAAAAAATTCATTCACACTATCCTCAGTATCTGGTATGTCCACCGTGTGCTTGCAAACAAGCTTGGCAGCGGCACGAAATGGAACGCACGAGTCTCTGAAGGAAATTCCGGGGAATCAAGTCCCATGCACGTGTAAGAGCAGCTTCGAGCTGTTGCAGATTAGCTGGAGAACCTTGCCTGTAGACTCTGCGTCCAAGCTCGTCCCACAGATGTTCTATAGGGGACATGTCTGGTGATAGGGCAGGCCAATCAATCGTCACAATGTTCTGCTGCTGTAGATATTGCTGCGTAATGCATGCGATGTGCGCACGTGCGTTATCCTGCTGGAGAAGCTGCAAGTCTGGATAATTTGTGAACGCAGGAGCAACCAATGCATCCAGAACCTCATCTCGATATGTCACAGCATTAACATTTCCACGGAAGACGTGAAGAGGCAAGCGATTGTGAAAACTGAATCCTCCCCAAATGTGAATACTACCACCTCCAAATCGGTTGTGCTAACGAACACAGGAATCTGCAAAGCGCTCTCCACACCGTCGCCAAATCTGCATACGTCCATCAACAAAGGATATGTTGAATCTGCTCTCGTCTGTGAATATCTGTGAATAGGACAGCATTCCACTGCAGTCTAGTCCATCTGATATGTTGCTCTGCCCATTGCAGGCGCTGCTGACGATGTCTGTGAGTCAAGTTTGGCCCAACATAAGGTCGTCTTACAGTAAGGCCTGTATCTCTGAGTCGTCGTATGACTGTCATTCAAGAGACTTGCCCACGTCTACCCACTATTGCTTTTGCTGTTTGACTTGCCGGGAGAGAACGATTCCTTAGGTGACTCAGCACAATATGACGATCTTGCGCAGGGGTAGTAACTCGTTGATGGCCACTCCGAAGTCTATCCCGAGTACTGCCAGTGGTTCCGTAACGTTCATTGAGACGTACAATAGTGCTGTGGTGGCAATTCATCCTTCTGGCAATGGCTCGCGAGCTCATTCCGGTCTCCAACATACCAATGGCTCGTTGGTGGTCGTTTTTAGATAGTCTTGGCATTTCAAGCACATGTACTGGGTGTTTTGTCTCGACGGCGTTTTTATACCGAGTATACTGCCACAACGCGTACACATTTTCAGGGTCATAGCTGTTGGGAATCGTGTTGCACGTGTAACTTTCATTGTTTTCATGTAGTCTGTACACAAACCCGTGGGTTGAAACATGCACTTTCCATTCCAGCAGCCATTCGCTCTCTACCTCATGACAAACACGGGGAAAATCCATTCCCACACTTTTTTTCCCAGCTTCTCGGCATCAGTATATATAATAGTGGTGCGTTTTTAATGTGCTTCAGTATATATCCGGGCTTGGTGTTTTGACAGAAAATCTTTCCTAGGATAAAATTTCTACCCATGCCTCTAGTGATAACGAATGCATGTGTGATTGTCTGGCTGCCAATCTTAAATGTGACATGGGCAATGCCTAAGGATTTCAATTCTTTCCCTGTTACAGAGGCCATATATGTTCTGGAATGCTGGAACTGTGCGTATTTCTCTATTTGCTTATAAAGTTGTTCCCTTATGAGGCTTAAAGATGCTCCTGTATCTATGAGCGCTCTGTAATTCCTGTTCTCAATGGTGATTAGACAGGAACTTGGGTCGGGATGTATGGTGATTTCATTGTGAGTGCTATTAGTGTGAAGTAATGGTGGTTCCTCTGTTATTGGGTGGATTTCATTCAGTTTTCTTCGCTTGTCATTTTGTACATAGGACGTTTGAATGGAGCATTTGTTGTTGCTACCTCTGCTTCGGACACGGCTAGAGATCCCTCCTAACGCGTGCCAAGTCCGTATCTCTGCATTGAACGACCTCTGGAGACACTATGCTGGATATTGTGTCTTTGTTGTTCATAGGTGTAGTTTCCGAGTGGGTACCTTGGGTTAGCTGGAATCGAGGACTGCATTAAATCGTGCCTCCCTACCTATTCTCTGGTAGAACCTTTTGTGAACATTATCGTCTGCTACTGCTGCCTGAATTGTCTCCGTTATTGTTTTCGTATCCCTACGGATAAGATGAAGTTTCAGATTGTCGGCATGGAGTCCATCAACGAATATTCCTACCAAATGACGTTCGAGCTCTGGTGATGGGATAGATCCATCTTCTTCTTCTTCTTCTTCTTCTTTCGTTCGCTTGAAATATATTGTCTATATCTGCAATGTTGTTTCTTGTATAAACTTCACTGTCTTTTGTAGTTCATACAGGGGTCCATATAGTTTTGCTTCCAGTGTTGTTTCTCTGGGCCAGTGGGTTTGCCTCAATATATCATATTCGGGGCAATCTTGCAGTACGTGCTCCGCTGTCTGGGGTGCCTGTCCACATGTACACATGGCTGAATTGCCAATCTTGAATTTTGTATACATGTGGCTGCGGAGGCGGTTGTGTCCTGTTCTGAGGCGCAGAATGACTATTTGTTCTGATCTGTTCATAGCTTGGTAGTCATCCTGCGTTGATGTTGGTGGCTTTCTGATAGATTTGATCATTTTTTTCTTCTGATGGTACGTTACTGGTACATCCGGTTGTTCGTCTGCAGCACCTTCTTTAGCCAGTCCGTCTGCTCTCTCGTTTCCTGGTATTCCACAATGAGACGGTATCCACTGCATGGCGACCCTGCGCTGTGTGGTGAAGTGGGAAGTTATAAATACTTATAGGGAACTTAGTGTACTGACTGAGATCAGCTGTGAAGGTATCTATATCTATTAAGAGTAGTGTATTATAGATAACCTTACTTGCTACCACATATCTATATATCTCAGTCAGAATTATTCTGGAATAGTGTGATGCTACGTTATGTGTCTAGGGTATGAGTATGGTGAAGTGTAAGTCACAACAACAGACAGATAAACAATTTAATTTAATCCACTACTCTTGACAACACTGTGACACTCACATACATATAACACTCTACAAAGATATCTTAAAAGAGTCACTGATGAACTTTCAAATAACAATATGTATTCATTACTGGCATGAATGAATATGTGTCCTGATTCAACTACAAGGGAACCAGGAATCACAATCAATTTAAATTACAAGTTATGTACAGAATGTAGTTAATCTGAATATTGTAGTGACATATATTAGTACAAATGTTCTATGTGTGTCAGTTGTGTAGTAGTAAAATGAGGTAATACTGGTTTTGTTTTGTTCAAGCTCTGTTGGTATTTGTCATCATGACTTCAATAGTTTGTCTTTAGGGACCAGTATTGGAGATGTTCACAGTTCCTGATTTTAAGACAAGTAAATTCCCCTCTGAATAGTATTTTTATAAAGTTATTTCAAGATGAGGGGACATAATGTTGAGCTCAGCTGGCCAACTCTGCTTATCTTGAGTGATGGCGGCAGGAGAGGACTCCTCTGCTCGAATTCTCTTCTGGGCTCTGGAGACACCTCACTGATAGCTAAAAGGACCAAGGAGTATGCTGTCCGACACTGGATTCAGCAAATCTCTGACCAGATGCTGCTCAGTACCATCAAGACCACTGTCCCTGAAATCAAGAAGGATGTACCTTCTACTTCATAACTAATTTATATTCTCTTTTACACTGATCACAATACAGCACAAACATTGCGTTCAGAGCGTTAGGCCAACAGTCAGCTTCATTTGAAATACTTTATTCCAGTATTACCCTTCTTAATGGTTACTACGCCTCTGCACTTCCAGCATTATTTCTTTCTAGTCCATCATCCAGGTGTCAGTGTACTATTTGGCCATTCCATGCCGTTTTACTTCTCTCCGACACCCTCTGTTCAGGCTGGAGCATTATAGGCTTTACCTCACGTTTGCCACTGAACTACACATATATATACAGGCATAAATCAACAATTCTCATTCAATTTTTCATTAAAAGATACTGAATGGTTCAAGCTTACCACAATTTCATGGAAATAAACACAGATACGTTGATTAGCAATGAATTCTGGCACAAACTGGCACAAATTCCGTTCTGCCTATGTTCCAGGCTTTTATTTTAGCAAAAATGTGAGCTGGCTTCAACGTACTGTCGCTTTATCAAGCTTATTTGAATTAGTGGTCTCGAACTAACGCTCCCAAGTGTGTATATCAGCGAGACTGGCCAATGAGCCACGTTTCGACAAGTGTTTGAAAAAATGTTATCTTTTCCCGTCTCCCCTAACAACCAAGATAGTATTTATAGCCCGACCAATCGTGGTTAGGCTTTCATTTGTTGCGCTCCAATCAATTTGAAGTTTACATTGTAGGCTATTTCTGTAACGTAAATTTTTTCAAACACGTTAAAAAAAAATCTTATGAGCAGAAATGATTTTATGCTGTCAGGCACCCCCAATATTTTATTTTGGGTATAATTTATTAATTCCTGGACTATTTGCGTAACGTTTTACATATTATTTGTCAGCAAACCCTAAGGAACCCAAAAATACTAATTTAAAGGAGCTACGTGGCTGCGTTCAAAATATGCAATTTCTTCTATCTCCTGTTTAGAAGATGTGCTGTCTGGGTACTGTTATGTGTTCAAACGTAAACCCATATAATGTTGTCTTTTCTAATAAGAGTCTGTTATGATTTATAAACCTAACTCTGGGAAAGGGTAGTGTATTTTATCACTGTCCGTCTGAAAAAAAAATTAGTGCATGTAGACTTACACGCGTGATGGTAGTAATTGTGTATCGCGCGAAGCGGGTTTAGTGTTCGGCTTTCTGCCTCTCCCTTCTCTTTTTATCCCTTTAGTCCATCTGTTCGTTCGTTTTGGTAACGCAGTATAATTAATGTTAGGGTTAATTTAGGTCATTACGCAGTACGTCTCAATGCTTTTCCAAGAAATACAGCACACGTTTCATTGAAGAAGGCGGGTAATAATACAGTAAGCTTTACTATCAACGTGAAAGCGTTACAATTTGCAGACGAAGCAGAAAACAAGGGGGATTTCGAGTACATTCTTTGTGATAGCACTGTCATTTTACCATTGCTCTTTTCTTTATTATATGTATTTATTAGGCTTTATATTTAATTGATAATTTATATATGTTTAGCCTGTGCTAAAAACGATAAAGGTTTGTGGTCAGTTTGCAACTTAAATGCCTTCCCATATAGATAAATATTGAATTTCTTTATTGCCCATATTACTGCAAGACATTCTTTTTCGCTAGTTGAGTAGTTGATTTCAGCTTTATTCAACTTTCTGCTAGCATATGCCACTGGGCTTAATTCCCCATCCAATGCCTCTGATTTCTGTAGTAAAGTTGCACCTAGCCCAATATTACTTGCATCCGTCCTTACTATGAATTCTTGACTTAAGTCAGGTAATTTCAAAATGGGTTTACTTGTGAGCTTTTCCTTCAATTCTTGGTAAGTCATTTCACATTGTGGTGTCCATGTAATGCGATCTGGAAGTCCTTTACGTGTCAATTCAGTTAACGGTGCACATATGGAATTAAAGTTCTTGATATACTTCTGGTAGAAACCACATAATGAGACAAAGGATCTCACGTCCTTCTTGGTTTGTGGTCTCGGGGCTTTCTGTAGTTTCTCTAAATTCTTTGGGTCAGGGGTCATGTTTCCCTGATAAACTGTGTGTCCCAAAAATTCCAATTCTTTACATCCAACGCAACATTTGGTTGGTCGGGCTGTTAAATTTGCCTCCCTAAGTCGATCAAACAGCATGTTCAGAGAGTCAATGTGTTCCTCAAATGTTTCTGTTGCTATAAGGATATCATCCATAAAATTTGTTATACAGGGATTATTCAGAGGATCCAATAATTTTCTCATCATTCTAGAGAAGACACTAGGCGCATTCTTCAATCCAAATGGCAATCTATTAAACTCATAGTGTCCTTCTGAGGTACTAAAAGCTAGGTATGGTCTAACCTCAGGCTTTACTGGAATCTGATAGTATCCTTTACTCAGATCCACTTTTGAGAAATATTTAGCTTTATTTAGTCTGGCAAACAGCTGATTTGTATCCGGCAATGGATCCACCTGTCCTTCTGTAATAGCATTCAGTCTCCTGTAATCTATACAGAGTCTATGTTCTCCAGAGGGCTTCCTTAAAAGTACAACACCGGAACTATACGAAGACTCACTGTGCGAAATAATTCCTTCCTTCAACAGATAGTCTATCTCTTCCTTCAAAGCTTTTTCCTTAGCAAACGGAATCGAATATGGTTTCATACAGACAGGTGTGGAGTCTATTAATTTCATATCATATTCCAATAGGTTTGTATGCCCTGGTCGGTCTGTTAACACCTCTGCATGATTATTTAGAACCTGTTGCACTCTCTCTTTCTGAGTTTTCGTTAAATGTGTACTGATTTTCACCTGTGCTGCTGTCTCACAGGGGTGTAATGGATATTCAAATGATGAAAGTGGTTCCTTTTTCATCTCCATGGCGATGGACAAGGTCAACAAGTGTGTCTCTTCCTGATGTTCTCTTTCCAAATATTTCTTCAGGAGATTCACATGATAGATTTTTTCTTTCCCCTTCTTATCTATCTTATAATTTGTTCTAGACACCTTCTCTAGAACTGTATATGGACCCTGCCATCCAATTTGTAACTTATTCTGACTCCCGGGCAAAAGAAGCAGTACCTTCTCTCCCACAGCCAAATTTCTGTCTTTCGCCTTCCTGTTATAATAGGCAGCATGTTTCTTCCTGGCTTGTTTCAAATTTTCATTGGCAAGTTTCCAGCCAGTTTTCAACCGAGTGGTCAGCTCATTCACATATTGGTATGAAGATGTAATGTTTTCCTCTGCCTTTTCATCAGTCCACGTTCTTAACAAAGCTACATATGGACCTTTAATTGTGTGGACCTATTTGTCCATGCACCGGTATGGTCTCTTCCACTTGAAGCTTTATAGTGATGATTTTTCCTTCCAGAATTATCATTCACAAAACGACCGCTACCAATTCTTTTGGGGCTTTCTCCCCTCTTAAAATTCTTGATGAGAGATTTCCTCTCTACATATTCTTCCTCCAGTTTGTTTAAGTCCGATTGAGGGATTGTCGGCTTATCCTGGGGTAAGACATCTTTTTGCACTCTCCGCATAGTGGCCATAGTAAAACAGTTAAGTGAAGCTTGTCCGTGAAAAGGGGCTTCCCATTCCATTTGGTCCACTTTATCAAATCTATTTCTCCTTTTATTGTCAGGCCTGATTTTGCCCCATGGCGTGTCCAGGTCCTGATCCATGTTCCCACTTGTGGGTGTTCCCTCATGTGCTATGCTACACCTTTCTACAAAATTTTCAATGTCCCATCTTGCTTTGGGCCAATAATAATTGTGAGCCACCTTTTGAATGATGGTACCTATCTTCTCATGGTCCCCATCTGGTTTCACATGTAGGCTCCTTATTAAGTCTGTCCTATATCTTTTTGGAAGAACCAGCTGTCCGTGACCATGGGATCTAGTTCCGGCCTTCCTATACATCAACTTGTTTTTCATATAAAAATCTCCCTTGCCTGGAGTTGTATGACAAGTTGACAATTTTCTGTAACAAGGCTTGAGTGTTTTATCCCCAGCCTGTGCCTTCCTCATCTCTTCTGGAGTGGTATCCAACATAATATCCTCCTCCTGTCTTGAGGTCGACCTGACCTGAAGGGTTGCCATATACACAGGTTTCCTTCTACAATGGTCAGTGTCATGATTGTCCATCTGACAATTTTTACACCACCTTTTTCCTTGGTTGAAAGATTTTCTTTCATCATATTTCCTTTCATCGAATTGTGGGACTTTATTTTTATTGTCATACCGTGGCCTATCAAATTGGTGCTTACCTTTATTTTGATCCTTAGGATCAAATTTATTAAAGTTCTGTGGTGCCCTAAAGTTGTCCACCTGTTTCTTTTTATTACCTGTTACCTCTGCTTGAGCTGCTTGATACCTTTCAGCAACATTTAGCAACTCACCCAGCCTCTCTGCACCTTGTTCCATGAGAAACTTTCTCAGGTCTGGAGCCATGGACTCTCTTAGTTGCTCTATAAGGACCATTTCCTTAAGATCTTGGGTTTTCCCCAGAGAAGTCCATTTCTCCAAGTATGTCTCTATTCGTGCAGAGAACTGGTGATAGGTTTCACCTGACAGTAGTTTAGCATTCCTAAATTTTTTCCTGTAAAACTCTGCATTCTTTTCATACCTTAACAAAAGAGCCTGCTTTAGCATGTCATAATTTTCCTGATCACCTCTGCTCATTTTTGCAAAAACTTCATAAGCTGCCCCACGAAGTCCCTGAGATAACTTTAAGCTCCACCTTTCTCTCTCCAACCCATACGTGGTAGCTAATAGTTCGTACCTATTTATATAGCTCTCAATATCATCGTCTTTCTCAACAAAATGATCTAAATGAAAATTCATAGCTGAGATTGAGGCTCCTTGAGTAACCGTAGCATCAGAGGCAAAAGGACTGGCACCATTTTCAGGAGCATGGCCTTGAAACTCAAACTCCCTTAGTCGTAACTCATGTTCCCTTTGTAATCTCTTCTCCTCCTTTTCTGCTTCCCTCTCTGCAGCTAATCTCTTCTCTTCTCTTTCTGCAGCTAATTTCTTCTCTTCTCTTTCTGCAGCTTGTCTTCTTTCCTCGGCTTCCAATGCTTTAGCCTCTTTGTCAGCCTCAATCTGCAACCTCTTAGTCTCAGCCTCAGCTTGCAACCTCTTAGCCTCAGCCTCAGCTTCAAATTGTAACTTCTTAATTTCCCTTTCAGCCTCTAACCTTCTTTCGGCTTCTTTTTCTAATCTTCTTTCTTCGCGTTCAATAAATTTGTCACATTCCGTTGTGACATAGGCAACCATAACTTGCCCATCTAATCCTAACTCTTTTGCAGTCTGAACCGCAGCAGATCGAAATTTGGCCAGGTCCGCCATTGTCTATTATGTAAATTTATACAATGTCTAACCAACAATTCAATCTCTAATGGACAACACAGGCACCGTGAGCTCAACCTTATTTAACTCCACCCAAGGATACCTTTTAATTCTTATATTCCCTGAAGTGAATTACCCCCCAATATTTTTAATAGTTAAAGATTCAAAATCCCAAGAGCGAGACCCCAATATATGTGGTGAAGTGGGAAGTTATAAATACTTATAGGGAACTTAGTGTACTGACTGAGATCAGCTGTGAAGGTATCTATATCTATTAAGAGTAGTGTATTATAGATAACCTTACTTGCTACCACATATCTATATATCTCAGTCAGAATTATTCTGGAATAGTGTGATGCTACGTTATGTGTCTAGGGTATGAGTATGGTGAAGTGTAAGTCACAACAACAGACAGATAAACAATTTAATTTAATCCACTACTCTTGACAACACTGTGACACTCACATACATATAACACTCTACAAAGATATCTTAAAAGAGTCACTGATGAACTTTCAAATAACAATATGTATTCATTACTGGCATGAATGAATATGTGTCCTGATTCAACTACAAGGGAACCAGGAATCACAATCAATTTAAATTACAAGTTATGTACAGAATGTATTTAATATGAATATTGTAGTGACATATATTAGTACAAATGTTCTATGTGTGTCAGTTGTGTAGTAGTAAAATGAGGTAATACTGGTTTTGTTTTGTTCAAGCTCTGTTGGTATTTGTCATCATGACTTCAATAGTTTGTCTTTAGGGACCAGTATTGGAGATGTTCACAGTTCCTGATTTTAAGACAAGTAAATTCCCCTCTGAATAGTATTTTTATAAAGTTATTTCAAGATGAGGGGACATAATGTTGAGCTCAGCTGGCCAACTCTGCTTATCTTGAGTGATGGCGGCAGGAGAGGACTCCTCTGCTCGAATTCTCTTCTGGGCTCTGGAGACACCTCACTGATAGCTAAAAGGACCAAGGAGTATGCTGTCCGACACTGGATTCAGCAAATCTCTGACCAGATGCTGCTCAGTACCATCAAGACCACTGTCCCTGAAATCAAGAAGGATGTACCTTCTACTTCATAACTAATTTATATTCTCTTTTACACTGATCACAATACAGCACAAACATTGCGTTCAGAGCGTTAGGCCAACAGTCAGCTTCATTTGAAATACTTTATTCCAGTATTACCCTTCTTAATGGTTACTACGCCTCTGCACTTCCAGCATTATTTCTTTCTAGTCCATCATCCAGGTGTCAGTGTACTATTTGGCCATTCCATGCCGTTTTACTTCTCTCCGACACCCTCTGTTCAGGCTGGAGCATTATAGGCTTTACCTCACGTTTGCCACTGAACTACACATATATATACAGGCATAAATCAACAATTCTCATTCAATTTTTCATTAAAAGATACTGAATGGTTCAAGCTTACCACAATTTCATGGAAATAAACACAGATACGTTGATTAGCAATGAATTCTGGCACAAACTGGCACAAATTCCGTTCTGCCTATGTTCCAGGCTTTTATTTTAGCAAAAATGTGAGCTGGCTTCAACGTACTGTCGCTTTATCAAGCTTATTTGAATTAGTGGTCTCGAACTAACGCTCCCAAGTGTGTATATCAGCGAGACTGGCCAATGAGCCACGTTTCGACAAGTGTTTGAAAAAATGTTATCTTTTCCCGTCTCCCCTAACAACCAAGATAGTATTTATAGCCCGACCAATCGTGGTTAGGCTTTCATTTGTTGCGCTCCAATCAATTTGAAGTTTACATTGTAGGCTATTTCTGTAACGTAAATTTTTTCAAACACGTTAAAAAAAAATCTTATGAGCAGAAATGATTTTATGCTGTCAGGCACCCCCAATATTTTATTTTGGGTATAATTTATTAATTCCTGGACTATTTGCGTAACGTTTTACATATTATTTGTCAGCAAACCCTAAGGAACCCAAAAATACTAATTTAAAGGAGCTACGTGGCTGCGTTCAAAATATGCAATTTCTTCTATCTCCTGTTTAGAAGATGTGCTGTCTGGGTACTGTTATGTGTTCAAACGTAAACCCATATAATGTTGTCTTTTCTAATAAGAGTCTGTTATGATTTATAAACCTAACTCTGGGAAAGGGTAGTGTATTTTATCACTGTCCGTCTGAAAAAAAAATTAGTGCATGTAGACTTACACGCGTGATGGTAGTAATTGTGTATCGCGCGAAGCGGGTTTAGTGTTCGGCTTTCTGCCTCTCCCTTCTCTTTTTATCCCTTTAGTCCATCTGTTCGTTCGTTTTGGTAACGCAGTATAATTAATGTTAGGGTTAATTTAGGTCATTACGCAGTACGTCTCAATGCTTTTCCAAGAAATACAGCACACGTTTCATTGAAGAAGGCGGGTAATAATACAGTAAGCTTTACTATCAACGTGAAAGCGTTACAATTTGCAGACGAAGCAGAAAACAAGGGGGATTTCGAGTACATTCTTTGTGATAGCACTGTCATTTTACCATTGCTCTTTTCTTTATTATATGTATTTATTAGGCTTTATATTTAATTGATAATTTATATATGTGGATTAGAATATTCCATGACACGCTGGTTGCACAGTTCAGAAAGTAGGGCCTGTATAACTGGCAATTTTCTATCTAAAAATGCTTCTTCAGCAAGATTCAACAATCGGCCACCGTAGAATTGGACTGGTTCATTTCTTTCCTGTCTGATCTTTCTAAGTAATGACCTGTCGTGAAATATTCTAATCCACATATATAAATTAAAACGTAAATGCAAAGCCTAACAAATAAATTTAATAAAAGGAAAGAAGAATGGTAAGGAACAGTGCTGTCACAAGGACTGTACTCGAAATCCCCCTTGTTTTCTACTTCGTCTGCAAATTGTAACGCTTTCACGTTGATAGTAAAAGCCTACTGTATCACTACACGCTTTCTTCAATGAAACGTGTACTGCCTTTCTAAGAAAAACCTTGAGATACGCAGCTGACCTAGATTTAATATTTCATTCATTCCATACACGGCGTAACTAAAAGACAGATAAAGCAGGAGAGAGAGAGGGACGACTGGAAGCAAGGATGCATGCAACACTACACGCGTCGCGCGATTAATAGTAACGCCAATCCCACGTGTAAGGCCTGCACTAACTTTTTTTCAAATAAACAGTGTCAGAAAAACACTACAACTACTACAAGAATCAGGTTTTAAAACATGAAAAATGCTTATTAGGAAACCTGAAATTCTACTGATTTACATCTAAGCTCCTGAAAGTACAGAAGACACCCTATGACATAGAAGTGAACGCGTGGTAAAAAACAAATATACGACTATCTTTGGAAAACACATATTTGGAACGCCACCATGTAGCTCGCTTTAACTTATATATTATTGTACGGCAGGACTTGCCAGCCAAGAATATGTTATGTGTTACGCCTTTAGTCTGTTAATAAAATAATTATGGCCAAAATACAATAGTGGGGGTGCCTGACAGCATAAAATCATTTCTGCTCATAAAATTTTTTTTATAACGTGTTTGAAAAAAACATTACGTTACGGAAATAGCCTACCATGTTAACTCCTATTTGATTGGCGGGAATGAGATGTAAGACTAAACACGATTAGTTGGACTGCAAATACTAGTTTTTGTTGTTATGGGAAACGACTAGAAGGGGTACTTTTTTGAAAAGATGTGTAGACATGGCATGATTGGTTAGATCTGCCAATCTAGTCAGTTCAGAGCGTCTGTTCCTTGCCACATCTTGTAATAAACCTACTAAGAACAGTGCGTTGAGCACCAGTGCATATTTTTTTCTAAAATAAAAGCCTGGGACAAGAGGCAGATCGGAATTTGTGCCTATTCATTGCCAGTCAACGAAACTGTTTATTATTTCCATTGAATTGTGGTAAGCTGAAATATTTGATATCTTTTTAATGAAAATTGAATGTGAATTGATGATTTATGTCTATATATATGTGTGTAGTTCAGTGGCCAACTTGAGAAAAGCCTAAATATTGCTCCAACCTGAATAGGAGGTGTCGGAAAAAAGTAAAACTGCATGGGATTGCCAAACAGTACACTGACACCTATCTTATGGACTAGGAAGAAATAATGCTGGAATGGCAGAGGCGTAGTAACCATTAGGAAGGAGTATACTGGTGTAATTTGTTTCAGATGAAGCTAGCAGTGGCCTACAGCACTGAACACAAGTGTTTGTTATGTATTGTGCTCATTGTGGAAATGGATTATGACTTAGTTTTGAAATAGGAGGTACAACCTTCTTGTTTCAGGGACGGTGGTCAAAAGTCATTGAGGCAGCATTTGGCCTGAGTTACTGAATCCTGAGGCTGACAGCATACTACTGGGTCCAGATAGCGACCAGTGAGGTGGCTCCAGAACTCATTGAAGTAATCGAGCAGAGGAGTCTTTTACTGCAGTCATCACGAAAGTTAAGAAAGTGTGGCCATGGAGCTCAACATTATGTGCCCCCACCCCCCTCTCTAAAATTGACAGTAAATAAAGAGGGAATATAAACTGTTTAAATTGACAGGAACTGTGAACTTTTCCCAGTGATAAGACACTTGAAGTCATGATGACAAACAACACTCTAGCTTGAAAAACAAAACCAGTATTAACTCATATTACTACTTCACACTTACACACATAAGATAAGAATAATAAAATATGTCAATAACAAGAGTAAATTGATAAACTGTGTACATACTACTTGTAAGAATATTGATTGTGCTTCCTGGTTC
>JAMPIV010007065.1:0-77390 GCA_024509875.1 Oreohelix idahoensis
TTCTGAGAAAGGCAGCAATTTCACTCCAGAGCTTTCCTTTTTCTATGTGCTAAACAAAATTTAATAAATAACAATGTTCTAAGAGAGAAATTAATTTCACCTAAGAATTCCAATCCCCAATGATATACAACATTTAACAAATTACAATATATAGTAGTAACAGCAGAAACGTTACTCCAGACTTCTCTCTCTAGTGCCATACAATAATTCATGAGTTACAATATTACAGTAAAGGCAACAATTTTACTCCTTATTCCCATCCTTATTGATAAGCAACATTTGTCAAATTACAAACAATATAGTAAAGGCAATAACATTACTCCAGACTTTCCCTCCCTAGAGCTGAGCTATACATCATTTGACATGTTACAATATTATAGTAAAATCTGCCATTTAACTCCAGAACTCCCATACTTAGTATTATACAGCATTTGGAAAGTAAAAAGATTCACGGTATCGACACGATTCAGTCTACCCAGCTATAAATGGGTACCTGACTTCTCACTTGAGTTAGGGAAGGAAAAGGCAGCGAGGAAAGGTACTGGTCAACCCACCTCTCTATGCATGACCTAGTATAGTGAGGTCTCTAACACTTCACTCCCCTACGGTAGTATCTGCTATGGGACTACCTTTTTACTCTCCCACTGAAGCAAATGACTATTTATCGATTCAGACATTACCATCTAACCCGTACAGTCAGGTACTAAATACACGTAACTGGCTATGGAAACTCTAGACGGTAACATGTTTTCAACACGACTCGTATATTTTTTTTATTTTTATTAAATGTCAAAATGAGGCCCTGTAAGGGATATTTTCTAACACAAACCGTATAGTTTAATTTGGGACCGGTATTCGGAAGAGTGCCGACTTTGGTTACCTTCGATAAAGTAAAACTACCTGTACGTATTCGATTATCGTGTCACCCTACTTATATACGCACCCACCAGTTCGATACTGAAATTGAAACCATTTTAAAGGTTTATTTTCCTATACAGATATTACATTACGATATACGTATTTCACAAACAAGATCAGATAGATATAAGAAAATGAATTTCAGCATGTAGTGGTGATATTTTAAGACGCTGTAGTGAAGTTTCTAATCATAAGACCCAATCTATGTTGAGCCAAATCGCCTTTAAGAAAATAAATAACTTCCTTTAGGAGAAAGCTACCGTGTTCTGAGATATGCTTTAGTAACATGTCGGCTATCTACATCGACTGAATTGTGTATCCGTTATGTCTCGCTGATTTGATTCAAAGATTCAAGGTAGGCACTATAGGTGGCTCTTTACACTTTTCATTACGAAACGTATGTGTTAAATATTAACATTTATATAAAGAGGGGAAACCCGAGGCTTGTAAACAGTAAATAAATAAATATTACACTCATAAAGGTATGTTTCAGGCACTCGTGAGAAGTAGAAAACTAGACAACAGAAAAACTTACTTACTTACTTACTTAGTCGTTCCCCTTCTACCGTGAGGTGTAGAGGTTTGGAAGAGAGAGCGCCAGACTATCCTATCGGCTGTCTTCCTCCTGGCCTGGTTCCACTCTAGTCCTCGGTCCTTCAAAGATTGTCTAATGTTATCCTCCCATCGGACTCTGGGTCGTCCTCGGGGTCTAGATCCCTGGCTCTTTGTTTCCCATGCGTGTCGTGGTATCCGATCTTCTCCCATTCTGCAGACATGGCCAAACCATCTTAATTGGGACTGTTCTACTTGGGTCTGCAGGGGATAGGATTTAAGGCCTTGACGTATCGTCTGGTTGCGTACCATGTCTCTTTTTGTTACTTCAACCACCTTCCTCAGATACCTCATTTCTGATGTTTGGATCTGGCTTTTGTGAGTTGTAGTCATTGCCCGTGACTCGCATCCATATGTCAAGACTGGGACATAGGTGGAGCGGTATACAGCCATCTTCGTTTTCTTACCAACCTCTCTCTTGCTGAGGAATCCTCGATTTATGGCCTGAAAAAGTCTCCCAGCTGCTGCTTTTCGAGTGGCCAACTCTTTTTTGATGCCTCCCTTTCGGTCTATAATAGCTCCGAGGTATTTAAAGTGGTTGACCTGCTCCAGGACCTGTTCTCCCAGCTGAATCTGATGTCTTCTTTCTTCTCGTGATATCACCATGGATTTTGTTTTAGAGCTGCTTATGACCATCCCTCTCTTCTCCAGCTCTTCCTTCCAGACTTGCAGGTTGGATTGGAGATGTGCTTCTGATTTAGCAATCAGGGCAACATCATCAGCAAATGCCAGCTCCGAAATATAGACCTGCCTCATCTTCCAGTACCCCACTGAATACTTTCTTGTTCTCTCCTTACATGCCTTAATGATATCATCCATAAGGAGTATGAAGAGGTAAGGTGATAGGATATCACCTTGTCTTACACCAGTGGTGGTCCTGAACTCTTCTGACTTATGGTTTGCTGTCCTCACATAATTTCTGCAAGACTTGTAGAAGCTCTGTATAACATGAATCAGAGGTGCTGGAATATTCTTCTTTGCCAAACAGTCCCAAAGTTTGCTCCAGGGGACCCTGTCAAATGCCTTTTCCAGATCTATGAAACAAAGATGGATCTCACTCTTATACTCAATGGACTTTTCACTCAGCTGTCTGAGTGTGAAGATTAGGTCTTGAGTACTTCGGTTTGCTCGGAATCCGCACTGGACCTCATCCAACTGTGGCTCAGCTAATCGTCGGAGTCTCTGCTCTAGGATTCTAGAGTAGATTTTACCAGGGACACTGAGAAGGGATATGCCTCTATGGTTTTCACACTGTCGATTGTCACCCTTTTTGAAAATTGGTGTTATGATGGCAATCTCCCAATCCTTTGGTATGGTCTTGTTGCACCATGCTGCCTGTAGGACCCTTAAGAGTAATAGGTCGCCTGATGCTCCCATGTACTTAACCATTTCTGGTGTTATACCATCATGCCCTGCTGCTTTGCCCATCTTGATTTTCTCCAGTGCTGCCTTCAGTTCTTCCATCTTTATGTCATCATCACGAATTGTTTCATCTTCTGTGCTAGTGGTTATCGTTTCTGATGCTTGACTTTGCTCACCATCAAGGAGTTCTGAGAAATATTCTTTCCATCTTTCCATTACTTCCTTCGGGGCAGTAAGCAATTTGCCTTGCTTGTCCTTTATAAATTTGAGAGGGCATTGTTTTTCCTTCCTCATGTTCTTTTGGGTCTTATAGAACAATTTCTGGTTTTCTTGTGCATCTTTTTCTAGCTTTTCTCCAAATTCTTCCCAGGACTTCTGTTTTGCTGCTAGCATTTTGTTCTTTGCTTCTGTTCTGAGTGTCACATATTCTCTATATTTTTTATTTGTCCTGTTGTGTTTTTAGCTCCTAAGTATTGTTTCCATGCCATTTTCTTCTCTCTTATTTTCTCTTTGACTTCCTCTGTCCACCAAGGTGTCCTCTTTCTCTGGTTCCCAAGTAGGACTTCATCGCATGCTTCTGCAGCAGCTGTCTTTATGATATCCTTGAATTTAATCCAGAGGGTTTCCAAGTCATCAGGTCGTTCTTCTGTGTTGCTCACCGCTGCAGCAATAAGCCCCTCATATCTGGTCTTAATTTCTGGCTCTCTCAGCTTGTAGGTCCTAATGCTCATTTCTCCTGCTCGTTTACTTGGTTTCTTGCGTGATGTTGGGCAGTTCCTAGGCTGAGCAACTCTTTTATTTGATCGTTTGATTGTTAGCAGGTAGTGATCACTTCCAATCTCTGGCCCCCTCCAGACTCTTGCATCTCGGACATATTTGAATGAGCTCCTCCTAACAATGGCATAGTCGATCACTGACTTTTCATTCTTGGTTGGTTCACATCTAGTGTATGCATGTATGCGCTTATGGGGGAACTTTGTGTTTGTAATGATCAGATTCTGCTCACTGCAGCATCTAAGGAGTCGCTTTCTATTGTCATTGAGAGTATCTTCTCCATATCTTCCGATAACTCCACCCCATCTAGCATGGTCATTTCCAACACTGGCATTAAAATCTCCGAGCATGATAACTTCATCTAGGCAGTCATCCACTGTCCTTTGAAGCAGCTCGAAGAATTCCTCCTTGACCTCTGCTCTCTCATCTTCATTTGGCCCATACACTATGACCAGGTTGACTATGGTTTCTCCTTCTTTTAGTTTTACAACCATAATGCGCTCCGAAACAAAGTTCCATTCCTTGATATTATCTTTTTGATTTTGGGCCACAATGCAACCCACGCCCCCTTTAGCTCTTTCAGATGTGGGTACACCACTGTAGAGCAGCGTGTTGCCATCGAGATCCATGACTACTTGTCCTTTTTTCTTTGTTTCCGTTATAGCCAGGATTTCTAGTTTTGCTTCCCTCATCTCTTCCACCAGCTCCTCTTCCTTCCCATTTATACTTCTTGTGTTCCAAGTTCCATAAGTCGTAGTCCGTAGTCCGTCAAAGTTCGTCGCCTTTAGAATCAGTCCAGTTTTCTCTCTTGTATTGCTCATAATCGTAATTTAAAGCAAACAGGTGATTGGCCTGTTGTGCCTTTGCATGGTGGAGGGGCTGCCTCCTTACGGCCTCCATGCAGGCCGCCCTCCTCCTTTTTCATCCGGGCTTGGGACCGGCATAGGCGGAGTTCAACAGAAAAACAAAATGTTAAATATCAGAATGTGATGTGATCAGTATGTAGTGTTATTAGTATGTGATGTAGTTGTGGTGGGTTTTGATGTTAAGAAGAATGGTGTGCGTATAGTTGTACTTAAGTGAGAACAACTGTGAAGGTCTCTGAGGTAAACAATGGACAACTGTGTTACAGAGTACCTTTCTTGTTACCACTCTACGATCTCACTCTAAGTTATATTCTTTATTGACTAGCGAGCGTGACTGAAAGCTACATAAAGTGTCTAGGGTATTGTAAGAGTGTTGTTAAAGAATCTCAATACACAAACATATACAAACATATACTAATTACTATAATAAACTCAACTAACTCCAGCTGTTAAATTTTATAATTAAAATTTCTTTTGTTAAACTTTATTGGTCCTGAGCCTAAAGTTGTTTTGGTCAGAACTACAGTTCAAAGAGAATCAATTTAGATGGATAGATATATTTACAAATATATATAAAGATATTTACATACAACAGACAATATGTCCATAGTACATTGTTACAAATTTTCAAGTTGATGTTAATTCCTCTATTTACTACTGGTACTAGAAGGCAGGTTGGGGATTATCATCATCCCACTGTTCTTTTGTTTCACTAGGATTGTTTATGTTAGTCTTTTGGAGGAACGTTTGTGTCTATACAGGAGATTTTTCTTTATTCGTGATAAGTTGTCCCAGGCCAGATATTGCACTTATCTGGATCCTGGAATCACAGCAGTTGTAGTTGGTTTGGCCAAACACTTCAGTCTCCTCTGGTCTTGAACTTCTTTAATACCAGCAGGTACCAGAGACTCTTAGAAATCGTGCTGAATTTCTCTATCATCGAGTACCAGCACCAGACAAGTGCCAGCAAAAACCCCTGTCAATGCAAGTTATGGTTCTGTCTTAATATCAAACTAATTCCTCCTAATTTACATGTAAACATACATTCAATACAAAAGAACATGGTCAGCTCTCTCTGACAACTCTGCTTCTCCACCTTAGTTTGATGGAACAAATGGTACCAGTTTTCTTTTCTCTTCCCTAATAGATGCTACGCCGCTGTCATTCCTGCAGTAATCTTTTCCATGCAATAAGATAGGTGTAATGTTCCTGTATGACCATCATATATATAGTCCTGTAGTTTTAAACTTCTTAGATAGTCCCTTATATGATGGATCGACATCTAGGCCATGCCTAAGTCTGCCATGGAACCATTTTATTACAATCTTTTACATGGCCTTTTCTTTTTTCACATAACCTTTTTTAATTAAAAAGTCAATAAAATCAATCTTACCACATATCAAGGAAATATAAACAAGTAACGATGAATTTGGCAATAGAATATGGCACACTTTCATCACTGCCTCTGTTCAGACTGCTTTCTGTTGTTAGTTAGTTTAAAACAAAGCACAAGTCTGTTCATCGCTGCTTGTTCCTCAGAATATTTTGAAAAAATGGCAGCGAGCAGTCTACTTTTCCTATCATGTAAAAAGCTTTGGCCAATGAGACCAAGCATCTCTTTTTTTGAATGAAACCTTTTAAAAAAATATCTCAAACCTCTATGTGTTACTATTACCAACTAGATTTCTATATTTAGGTTAGCCAATAATATTTCGGCTTCCTTCAATTTTCATCCAATCCACTTCATCGTACTATCTTAGCCTTTCTTTCACCTAATTTTTTTCCCCCCAAAAATATGCTATCCAATCTAAGCAGACATGACTTGACCTGACAGTATCTCCGATTCTGTATGTATTATTACCAATTGTTGATTATTTAATGGACTATTTAGATAACTAACAACATATTCTTGGTCAACAAGTCTTCAGGTACACGAATATATGATTTTTATGGGGCTAAGTGGCTTGGTTCAAAATTCTATCTTTTTTCTATGTTAGTTGTTTATTTTTTAAACTACCTCCTGTTCACTTCTTTTGCCATGTACTTTCAAGCTAAATACGAGAGTCTCTCGTAATACACGAGAATTTACGTCATTCGCAATAAGAGCTAAGCGTGTTTTCATGACCGTAGTGTCCACATTTTCTAACGTTTACATCGTAATTTGAAAACCGCCTAAGGGCAAAGCAAGCAAGTTGGTTTTATTTTTAGAAACAATGTGAGACGTGATTTGCGTTGGTTATCTATCCGTCCCTCTCCCTTCTACAATGTATTTTAGGCAAATACTTCATTGAACTTGGAACAGTGGTAGGTTTGTCTCAAGGACGAATTTGAAAAATAGGGTACCCTTTTTGGTTCGGCCAAAGCGTTATCAATTAATACGCTGAAGGCGTAAGCGACGATTACCATTCTCGCCGAAAATTTGTAGTACTATCCTATCTTTGACTTTATGCACTAGACTGTTATATTCTAATTTAGATATTGTATTTAGAAGTTCACCACATATCTCCCCACTTAGAACAGACTATCATATGTCAGTTCCTACTTTTAAATACACATAGATAAATTTACTACCTATGCCTGGTGACTACTCTGATGATCGTCATACGGATGTCTGCTTAAAAAATCTGCACCTACATTGGTTTTGCCTGGAATATATTCTATGGTAAACTGGTATGGCTGTAGGAGCAACGACCAACGTAATAATCTAGCATTTTCATGCCTTGCTTGTGACAGACACACGACTGGTTTATGATCTGTTTGGATCTTAAATGATTTACCATAGAGATAAATCTGGAACTTTTTTATAGCCCATATGACAGCTAAACATTCTTTTTCACTTGTTGAATATTTTTGTTCTGCTGAGTTCAACTTACGGCTAGCATAAGCTACTGGGGTTAATTCCCCATTAAGTGAAGTTGACCTTTGTAATAGAGCTGCACCCAAACCTATATTACTAGCATCCGTTCTCACAATGAATTCTTGACTCAAGTCAGGTAATTTCAAAATAGGCCTGCTTGTGAGCTTTTCCTTCAACTCTTGGTAGGCTAATTCACACTGCGCTGACCAAATAATTCTATCAGGATTTCCTTTGCGCGTTAAATCAGTCAATGGAGCACACATGGAGTTAAAGTTTTTAATATACTTTTGGTAGAAACCACATAATGAGACAAAAGATCGCACATCTTTCTTTGTCTGTGGTCTTGGTGCTCTTTTAAACTTCTCCAGGTTCTTGGGGTCAGTGGTCATGTTTCCCTGATGTACTGTGTGTCCCAAGAATTCCAGCTCTTTACATCCAACACAGCATTTCGTCGGTCTAGCTGTCAAATTGGTCTCTCTAAGTCGATTAAACAACATATTCAGAGAGTTAATGTGTTCCTCAAATGTTTCAGTCGCTATGAGAATATCATCCATGAAGTTGGTGATGCATGGATTATTCAGGGGATCCAGTAACTTTCTCATCATCCTCGAAAACACACTAGGTGCATTTTTCAGCCCGAATGGCAACATGTTAAATTCATAATGTCCTTCCGAGGGGCTAAAGGCTAAATAAGGTCTAGCCTCCGGCTTTACTGGAATCTGATAGTAGCCTTTGCTCAGATCCACTTTAGAGAAATATTTAGCTTTATTCAGCCTGGCAAACAGCTGATTTGTATCAGGTAATGGATCCACCTGACCTTCTGTGACAGCATTCAGTTTCCTGTAATCTATACACAGTCTGTGTTCTCCAGAGGGTTTTCTTAACAGAACCACCCTGGAGCTGTAAGGAGATTCACTGTGCGAGATAATTCCTTCTCTCAACAGATAATCTATCTCCTCCTTCAAAGTTTTTTCCTTAGCGAACGGAATCGAATAGGCTCTCATACAGATTGGTGTTGGGTCTATGAGTTTCATATCATACTCTAATAAATTAATATGCCCCGGTCGGTCCGTTAACACATCTGTATGATCATTCAGAACCTGTTGAACCCTCTCCCTCTGATTTTTCGTTAAGTGCGTACTGATTTTTACCTGTGCAGCGGTCTCACAGGGATGTAAAGGATATTCATGAGAGGTGAGTGGTTCCTTTTTCATTTCCATTGCAACAGACAAGGTCAGTAGGTGTGTCTCCTCCTGGTTTTCTCTATCCAGACATTTTTTCAGGAGATTCACATGATAGATTTTCTCTTTCCCCTTCTTATCTATCTTATAATTTGTTCTAGACACCTTCTCTAGAACTGTATATGGACCTTGCCATCCAATTTGCAATTTATTCTGGCTGCCGGGAAGTAGAAGAAGCACCTTCTCTCCCACAACTAATTCTCTGTCCTTCGCTTTCTTATTGTAAAAGGCAGCATGCTTTTTCCTGGCTTGTCTCAAATTTTCACTGGCAAGTTTCCAGCCAGTTTTAAGACGAGTGGTCAGCTCGTTCACATATTGATATGATGAGGTAATATTTTCTTCTGCCTTTTCATCGGTCCATGTCCTTAACAAGGCTTCCAATGGACCTTTTATTGGCCTTCCAAATAACAAGGTTGCCGGGGCCATACCGGTTGAACTATGGGGTACCTCCCGATAGGCAAACAGGGCTGCGGGAAGGTATTGGTCCCATGTATCTGGTTTTTCATGTGCCAAATTTCTCAGGATCGACATAACTGTCCCGTTAAATCTTTCCACTTGGCCATTTCCTTGGAGATGGTACGGGCTACAATGAAAGTGTTTGGCTTGAAAGATCCTGAATACTTCTTCCGTTAGTTTCCCCTTGAACTGAGAGCCATTATCAGTCAAGATTTGGTTGGGAAAGCCTAACCTGCTGAAGATTGTGAGTAATGCCTCTGCCACATGTTTCGAATCGATTGATGACAGGGCTACCGCCTCTCCCCACATAGAACAAGTGTCCACCAGAGTAACTGTTCCTCCTCTTGGTCCGAGTGAGAGGTCCCACAATGTCCACTGCAACTCTTTCAAAGAGTGTTCCCACTATGGGCATTTCCCCTAAAGTTGCTGGAGCAGTCCAATGTTTTGGAGCTACCCGTTGGCATTCTGAACAGGATTTTACATATCTCTTTATGTCTTCAGTTATCCCTGGCCAGAAATAATGACAAGCTATACGCTGTCCTGTTCTGCTGATCCCCATATGACCACTGAAGGGAATCGCATGCCCTAGTTCCAACACTTTTGTCCTATATGAAATGGGAAGGACCAGCTGTCCATGACCATTGGATCCAGTTCCAGCCTTCCTATAAATCAATTTGTTCTTCATATAGAAGTCTCCCTTGCCTGGAGGTGTATGACATTTGGGCAATTTCTTAAAACAAGGCTTGAGGGTCTTATCCTCCGCCTGTGCCTTCCTCATCTCATCTGGATGGGTATTTATGGGATTATCCTCCTCCTTTTTAGACTGTGATCTGGTCTGCACTGTTGCCATGATCACAGGTCTCTTGGGATTCCCCAAGAAGACATATCTACACCCCAATATCAGAGGGTAGATTGGTTCATTTATCACTGCTGCTTTGATGATTCCTTCCACATATCGAGTTTTCACATTTATCCTGGCGATGGGAAGTGTCATGGTCGCTACGTCCTTGGTTGCAGCTTGAATCTCCACTGTTTCTGTGGTGTATTGATCTGCCTGCACCAGGTGAGAACTCACAACTGAATCATAATCTAATCCAGTATCATACAAACACCTTATAGTGACTCCATTGCATGTTACATCTTCACACACTGAGGGGTGGTAAGGTTCCTGTTGTTCAGTAGGGTTGACCTTTACTCCCTTTCTCCCCATTTTCATTGCAGCGAAATTAGGAGTTTTCCTTCTACAATTTTCGGTGTTATGATTTTCCATCCGACAATTTTTAAACCACCTCTTTCCTTGGTTAAAAGGTTTTTTTTCATCATATTTCCTTTCATTTAATTGTCGGGTTTTATTTTTATAGTCATTGCGTGGCCTATCAAACTGGTGCTTACCTTTGTTCTGTTCTCTATGGTCAAACCTATTAAAGTTTTGTGGTGCCTTAAAATTGTCTACCTGTTTCTTTTTATTACCAACTACCTCTGCTTGGGCTGCCTGATACCTCTCAGCAACATTGAGTAACTCACCCAGTCTCTCTGCACCTTGTTCTATGAGAAACTTTCTCAGGTCTGGAGCCATGGCCTCTCTTAGCTGCTCAATAAGGATCATTTCCTTAAGATCTTGGGTTTTCCCCAGAGCAGTCTATTTCTCCAAGTAGGTCTCTAACCGTGCAGAGAACTGGTGATAGGTCTCACCCGACAGTAGTTTGGCATTCCTAAATTTTTTTCTATAAAATTCTCCGTTCTTTTCATATCTTAACAAAAGAGCCTGCTTTAACATGTCGTAATTGTCTTGGTCATCTCTGCTCATCTTGGCAAAAACTTCATAAGCCGTTCCCCTAAGACCCTGGGATAACTTGAGGCTCCACCTCTCTCTCTCTTTAACCCATATGTAGTAGCCAAAAGTTCAAATTCACTTAAATACCCTTCTATGTCATCATCTTTCTCAACAAAATGGTCCACATGAAAACCCATAGCTGAGGTTGAGGCTCCCTGACTAGCAGTGGCATCTGAGGCAAAGGGGCTGGCACCATTTTCAGGAGCATGGCCTGGAAATTCCAAATCTCTTAGTTGTAGCTCGTGCTCCCTTTGTAACCTCTTCTCCTCCTTTTCTGCTTCCCTCTCTGCAGCTTGTCTCTTCTCTTCTCTTTCTGCAGCTAATCTCTTTTCCTCTGCTTCCCTTTCAGCAGCCTGTCTCTTTTCTTCTCTTTCTGCAGCTAATGTCTTTTCTTCTGCTTCTCTTTCAGCAGCCTGTCTCTTTTCTTCTTTTTCTGCAGCTAATCTCTTTTCTTCTGCTTCTCTTTCAGCCTTTTTCTCTTCTAATTGAAGCCTTTTAATCTCTGCCTCCCTATCTGCCTCTAATGGCCTAGCCTCCTTGTCAGCCTCAATCTGCAGCCTCTTAAGTTCTTTGTCAGCCTCTAACCTTCTTTCTGCTTCTAACTTCCTGTCTTCCCTATCTCGTTCAATAAATTTGTCACATTCTGAAGTTACATATTGGACCAGCTCTGGTCCATCCATGCCCATCTCTTTAGCAGTCTGCACAGCGGCAGATCTGAACTTGGCTAAATCGGCCATTCTAACTCAAGCAGGTCTAATCGGGTTCTAAGACAATTTTAAACTTAACTAAAATAAATACCAACTATAATTAACTAATTACTACTGGCTGTGACAACCCATCACTGTAAATCTCCTCTTAATTATTTTTATCTTCTTAGGGGGTGTTCCTAACCTCTACTAACACTAGTAATACAATCTTGAATTTATATACTACTGCTAATTTTTATTCCTGGAGTTAGATAATATATGCTGTATGAGATTCCTATTTCAAACATTCATCTATATATGCCAAATTCAAATCTCGGACTTAGAGACCCCAATATATGTGGTGGGTTTTGATGTTAAGAAGAATGGTGTGCGTATAGTTGTACTTAAGTGAGATCAACTGTGAAGGTCTCTGAGGTAAACAATGGACAACTGTGTTACAGAGTACCTTTCTTGTTACCACCCTACGATCTCACTCTAAGTTATATTCTTTATTGACTAGCGTGACTCAAAGCTATATAAAGTGTCTAGGGTATTGTAAGAGTGTTGTTAAAGAATCTCAATACACAAACATATACAAACATATACTAATTACTATAATAAACTCAACTAACTCCAGCTGTTAAATTTTATAATTAAAATTTCTTTTGTTAAACTTTATTGGTCCTGAGCCTAAAGTTGTTTTGGTCAGGACTACAGTTCAAAGAGAATCAATTTAGATGGATAGATATATTTACAAATATATATAAAGATATTTACATACAACAGACAATATGTCCATAGTACATTGTTACAAATTTTCAAGTTGATGTTAATTCATCTATTTACTACTGGTACTAGAAGGCAGGTTGGGGATTATCATCATCCCAATGTTCTTTTGTTTCACTAGGATTGTTTATGTTAGTCTTTTGGAGGAACGTTTTTGTCTATACAGGAGATTTTTCTTTATTCGTGATAAGTTGTCCCAGGCCAGATATTGCACTTATCTGGATCCTGGAATCACAGCAGTTGTAGTTGGTTTGGCCAAACACTTCAGTCTCCTCTGGTCTTGAACTTCTTTAATACCAGCAGGTACCAGAGACTCTTAGAAATCGTGCTGAATTTCTCTATCATCGAGTACCAGCACCAGACAAGTGCCAGCAGAAACCCCTGTCAATGCAAGTTATGGTTCTGTCTTAATATCAAACTAATTCCTCCTAATTTACATGTAAACATACATTCAATACAAAAGAACATGGTCAGCTCTCTCTGACAACTCTGCTTCTCCACTTTAGTTTGATGGAACAAATGGTACCAGTTTTCTTTTCTCTTCCCTAATGGATGGTCGGCGTCTGTGGCCTAATGGATATGAACGCAGTTTCATAATCCAGATATACCAGGTTCGAAACCTGTTGCAGGCGGTTTGGTAGCAGATCGCTTTGTGTGGATTTTTAACAATGGTATAAGCGCCGTACCGTTTAGAAAGCAATGGCAAACTACTGAATGAAAATATTGCCTAGAAAAATCAAAAACAGCCAATAAAAGCTGGGGTTGATTGCCACGTCCTGTAAAGGATAAGCAACTAACTAATGGATGCTACGCCTCTGTCATTCCTGCAGTAATCTTTTCCATGTAATAAGATAGGTGTAATGTTCCTGTATGACCATCATATATATAGTCCTGTAGTTTTAAACTTCTTAGATAGTCCCTTATATGATGGATCGACATCTAGGCCATGCCTAAGTCTGCCATGGAACTATTTAATTACAATCTTTTACATGGCATTTTCTTTTTTCACATAACCTTTTTTAATTAAAAAGTCAATAAAATCAATCTTACCACATATCAAGGAAATATAAACAAGTAACGATGAATTTGGCAATAGAATATGGCACACTTTCATCACTGCCTCTGTTCAGACTGCTTTCTGTTGTTAGTCAGTTTAAAACAAAGCACAAGTCTGCTCATCGCTGCTTGTACCTCAGAATATTTTGAAAAAATGGCAGCGAGCAGTCTACTTTTCCTATCATGTAAAAAGCTTTGGCCAATGAGACCAAGCATCTCTTTTTTTGAATGAAACCTTTTAAAAAAATATCTCAAACTTCTATGTGTTACTATTACCAACTAGATTTGTATATTTAGGTTAGCCAATAATATTTCGGCTTCCTTCAAATTTCATCCAATCCACTTCATCGTACTATCTTAGCTTTTCTTTCACCTAATTTTTTCCCCCAAAAAATATGCTATCCAATCTAAGCAGACATGACGTGACCTGACAGTATCTCCGATTCTCTATGTATTATTACCAATATTTGATTATTTAATGGACTATTTAGATAACTAACAACATATTCTTGGTCAACAAGTCTTCAGGTACACGAATATATGATTTTTATGGGGCTAAGTGGCTTGGTTCAAAATTCTATATTTTTTTCTATGTTAGTTGTTTATTTTTTAAACTACCTCCTGTTCACTTCTTTTTCCATGTACTTTCAAGCTAAATACGAGAGTCTCTCGTAATACACGAGAATTTACGTCATTCGCAATAAGAGCTAAGCGTGTTTTCATGACCGTAGTGTCCACATTTTCTAACGTTTACATCGTAATTTGAAAACCGCCTAAGGGCAAAGCTAGCAAGTTGGTTTTATTTTTAGAAACAGTGTGAGACGTGATTTGCGTTGGTTATCTATCCGTCCCTCTCCCTTCTACAATGTATTTTAGGCAAATACTTCATTGAACTTGGAACAGTGGTAGGTTTGTCTCAAGGACGAATTTGAAAAATAGGGTACCCTTTTTGGTTCGGCCAAAGCGTTATCAATTAATACGCTGAAGGCGTAGGCGACGATTACCATTCTCGCCGAAAATTTGTAGTACTATCCTATCTTTGACTTTATGCACTAGACTGTTATATTCTAATTTAGATATTGTATTTAGAAGTTCACCACAGTAGTGTAGTATTACAATCTCTTGATGTCATGCACTTGTCATGACTTAAGATAGAACCCGTTTAAATTCAAGACTTAGCTTGCCATTCTTGTGTATAGCGTGGCGTACGGATGTGTTTACTTCATATAATTGCAATCTCTTCCTGAAACCTA
Organism: Oreohelix idahoensis; assembly: GCA_024509875.1. Taxonomy (NCBI): domain Eukaryota; kingdom Metazoa; phylum Mollusca; class Gastropoda; order Stylommatophora; family Oreohelicidae; genus Oreohelix; species Oreohelix idahoensis. Next base: position 14,702 of record JAMPIV010007065.1, read on the forward strand.
CTTAATTGTTTTCTGTTTTTTTTCAATGCAAATATTTTTCTACCTCTGTCTGCAAACCCAGCTCTCACATGACTGGTTTTACTCTCAGACAAATCTTTTTCATTCATTCAATTTATCAGAACATTATTTCTTCTTTCTTTTTTATTTATTTTTTGGTACAAAAAGATTGTGATAAGATGAACTAAAGCAGTCTGTAAATCTAGTAAATTTTACTCCTAAAAAGGATTTTTTTAAAACAAAGAAATATAATTACTACAGCAATTAATATGGAAATTCGCCTGAGACATTTGATTTTTATTTTTTAAATCTTTAATCGTCACCAGTTGCTAACTGAATATTCTTGTATCTTTCTATGAAAACCAGAAAATGTCAGACACAAAGAGGAATAAGAAAAGAAACAAACAGAGAAATAAGACTGCCTCACGGAAACAACATCATCGACTGGAAGCAGATCACAATTCTGAACATTCAAATCTGGCCCTCCGTCGTAGTGAATTGGCAGCTGCCACATGTGATGTACCTGGAACAGCTTTAAAAGCTGAGTCATTGATTGGTACATCATCTGATTTGTCTTCATCAAGACAGCCCAATCGTTTAGAAAATGACCATGTGACCAATAGAGATCGCAACATATCTCATCAGGAAAGAGGAAAGAAATGCAAAAAACTTGAAGTAGATAATCACTTTCTACTAAATCTTGTGAACTCAGTCGCTCCAGGACAGACCTTCTTGCAGCTTAAGAAACACAACCCGTTTTCACAAGATGGACTAGACAAAGCTCTAATCTCTGCTTGTCGACGTGGCCATAAATTCCTCGTTCAAGAACTTATTCGCGCTGGAGCAAATATCCAGTACAAAGATGAAAATGGTAACACTCCATTGTTGATTTGTGCTGAAAATGGTTTCACCGACATTGTCCGATTTCTCATTACGAGACATGCAGACGTCAATGCTGCTAATTCTGTAGGTAATACCGCCTTGATTCTCTCCATTCGTTCCGCCGGATCTACAGACATGACTAAGTTTCTTTTAGAACAAAAAGGAATAAACATTAATCACCAAAATCAAGATGGCTACACAGCTCTTATGAAAGCACTGGAAGCCATGGATGTTGATGCTGTTTTGATACTGCTAGAAGAATACCTCAGACAAAACAAAGCAGACAAGTGGAATATGAATAGCAGAGGTAATTTGTTCTGGTACTTCGTTAATGAAACCGAGAACGTCAAAAGAGAATCTACTTTACTAATCGCTAGACAAACTAAACTTGGAAAAGTATTCGACATCTTACAAGAACACTTGAAAACAAGAACTTCAGCGCTGGAGCTAGCCATTCAGAAATGTGATTCAAAATCATTTGATATTTTGTTGGACTGTCAGTTGAGAGACACGTATAACCAAAAAAGATATATCGATGACGCCTTTAGAGCAATGTTCACAAAATCTCAAGGCAGCGACGTTAAAACTTTTAATAACAATGAAGTTAAAATGATCAAAAAGCTTCTGGAATATGGAGCACAGGTTAACACCAGTTACTATGGTAGTGACACACCTGTTTCTGTTGCCGTCCAAGCGGAAAACTACGCTCTAGTTGAGTTACTTTGTAAACATGGCGCAAGCGTTAACTGTTATTCGTACAGAAGGGAATCAGATCCCCTAAATATAGCAGCAAAAAATGGTAACTGTGATCTCATTGAACTTCTGTTGAGATATAATGCAGACATTAACAAGTATACTTTTTCTGAATGTTCCCTGAACTCTGCCCTCAGTCATGGACGTTAATCAAGTTGTAGAAAATATAAATAGAAGAGGGACACCCCTCACTCAAGTTCTCCAAAACAGGCTTAGTGATGATTCTTCTACAACGGAAGTTGTCCAAGTACTGCTTGAAAATGGAGCTTCAGTCAACGGAAGTACTAGCGAAGGTAGAACACCACTGATGATGGCAGCTTCAAAAGAAGGAAGCATGAGCATGCTACAGATCTTGTTAGATAATGGTGCTGATGTTAATGACAAGGATATTGACTGTAGTACTGCCCTTATTCACGCAGTGCTCAGCAAATGTTCACAAAACGTGTCCTATCTGATTACGATAGCCAAAGACAAGAAAAAGCTTATTGACTTCCAAAACCTACAGGGGCTTACAGCTCTGATGTGTGCTGTGAATCACAGCAATGTTACGATTGTCGAGGAGTTAATTGATCAGGGTGCTGATGTAAACATCAGAGATGTAAAAGGAAATACCGCTTTATTGCATGCAGTGACTAGGCAGCAGGAAACAATTCTGAAAGCTTTAATCAGCGCTGGAAGTGATATTAACTGTCAGAATAATGATGGCCTCTCGCCCTTGATGCTAGCTGTTCAGCAAACGAACACAGCTACAGTATCAATATTGCTTGATTCTGGAGCAGATATCAACGCTGTCAGCAATAAAGATAGTAAGAAAACAGCAATTTCGTTTCTTCCGGACATTACATATCTTACAGGTGACACAATGTGCTGCATAGAATCTTTACTTGAGAGAGGTGCCAGTTTATCTTATCTAAGCTCTGAATCTATTCACACATTGATCCGTTTCGGACAAACAAATATCGTTCTTAAACTAATTCGAAATGGATTAGGTCCTGCAGATGTCGAGCCAGTCAAGGTGTCGCTGAGAGGCTGTGAACTTGGATTTATCTCAGGTGTTTCCCCCCTCTGTGTGGCCCTGTTAGTTGGAGATGTTTCATTAGCTCGTTACTTTGTGGGAAACCTGTTCCTGACATACTCCGACCTGTCTTTACTTTCGTGTAACAAAGTCATCCGACGTTTTCTAGAAAGGAGGCGACATCAGGATTGTCTGGACTTTCTGGAGGAGATTTCCTCACAGTCATTGTCCCTCTTCAAGCTGTCTCTTGTAACAGTGTCGTCTGCTGTAGGCACGTGTCCTGGACGTGAGAACAGAGTGAAGATGTTACCTTTACCTCAGATGATGAAAGATAAACTTTTGTTTAAGACAGAAGAGGTGCCTTTGGTTATTCCGGCAGGAGACAAAGGTTTAGAATCGGATGATGACATTATCCTGCCATTAGGATTGTCAATGAGGTACTATGGCCTGGACCACAGCGTAGCTGACTCTGACGAGGATTCTAATGAATATGGTTTTGATGATTAATCTAATGAATATGATTTGGATGATTATTATAATTAGAACATTTATTAAGAGCCCCAATATGACCTCGCAACTTCAGCTACGCGAGTTAATAAGCGTGCTATTTACTGGATACATCTGTGTAAGGAAGGCTTAGACAGTTTAACAGTCAGCAAAACTACCAGGAGCCTTCCCACAAGGAAATGGAACAGTGATGAGGTCAACAAGAACACGGAGAAGAACACTGGAAGAAGAAGTTAAAGCAGCGAGAGGCTCGTCGGCAGAGTTGAAAAATATTGTTGCTGCACACGAGTACCTGACTCTGGTTTGGAATAAGGGTAGGCAAAAACAGCGAGGAAAGGAACAGGTCACCCAACTTCTTCTAGCTGAACCTAATAACCTTGACATTTCATTCCACTACGACAGCTTCTGTCATCGGACTACCTTGACCTTTTAACGTTGAACGGCTTTTTGTTTAGCTTTACATAGTATACCTCGTGTCCAGGACTCATAATCTTTCAACTTTAAACAAATGTACTTTAGTTATATGAGGATGTGATTCTGTATTGTGCTTAGATTTCAGATAGAGTTGATGTAGATGACGTGTGTACGCTGTACCGTATTGTGATGTTCTAATTTACGTATTGCAATACTACAAACAGTTTACGTCTTTGCTCCGCAATTGTTGTGATCCTTTGCCATAACATTTCATCACTCACTATATAAGGAGCGTCAGTCATTTTTGTGTGTGTGTAGATGTTATAAATCATTACTTGAATATATTATACGAGTAAGTCACCCACCAAAACATAAAGGGAAAAATATGGTGTGCGCTTTTTCCTTTCTCTGATGACGGCACTAAATTCTTCTGCGATCATTGAATTCATTTCTATTTTGCGTCAGCAGTACAGAAGCTCAGAAACAGTGGCACGAAAACATAAAAGCTCCATGAAATGAATGTAACTGTGTGTCATGAAATATTCTAACCCACATATATAAATTATTAGGTAAATATGAAGCCTAACAAATAAAATTAATAAAGAGAAGAGCAATGGTAAAATGACAGTGCTGTCCCAAAGAATGTACTCGAAATCCCCCTTGTTTTCTGCTTCGTCTGCAAATTGTAACGCTTTCACGTTGATAGTAAAGCTTACTGTATTATTACCCGCCTTCTTCAATGAAACGTGTGCTGTATTTCTTGGAAAAGCATTGAGACGTACTGCGTAATGACCTAAATTAACCCTAACATTAATTATACTGCGTTACCAAAACGAACGAACAGATGGACTAAAGGGATAAAAAGAGAAGGGAGAGGCAGAAAGCCGAACACTAAACCCGCTTCGCGCGATACACAATTACTACCATCACGCGTGTAAGTCTACATGCACTAATTTTTTTTCAGACGGACAGTGATAAAATACACTACCCTTTCCCAGAGTTAGGTTTATAAATCATAACAGACTCTTATTAGAAAAGACAACATTATATGGGTTTACGTTTGAACACATAACAGTACCCAGACAGCACATCTTCTAAACAGGAGATAGAAGAAATTGCATATTTTGAACGCAGCCACGTAGCTCCTTTAAATTAGTATTTTTGGGTTCCTTAGGGTTTGCTGACAAATAATATGTAAAACGTTACGCAAATAGTCCAGGAATTAATAAATTATACCCAAAATAAAATATTGGGGGTGCCTGACAGCATAAAATCATTTCTGCTCATAAAATTTTTTTTATAACGTGTTTGAAAAAACCTTACGTTACATAAATAGCCTACCATGTAAACTCCAAATTGATTGGAGCGCAACAAATGAAAGCCTAACCACGATTGGTCGGGCTATAAATACTATCTTGGTTGTTGGGGGAGACGGGAAAAGATAACATTTTTTCAAACACTTGTCGAAACGTGGCTCATTGGCCAGTCTCGCTGATATACACACTTGGGAGCGTTAGTTCGAGACCACTAATTCAAATAAGCTTGATAAAGCGACAGTACGTTGAAGCCAGCTCACATTTTTGCTAAAATAAAAGCCTGGAACATAGGCAGAACGGAATTTGTGCCAGTTTGTGCCAGAATTCATTGCTAATCAACGTATCTGTGTTTATTTCCATGAAATTGTGGTAAGCTTGAACCATTCAGTATCTTTTAATGAAAAATTGAATGTGAATTGTTGATTTATGCCTGTATATATATGTGTAGTTCAGTGGCAAACGTGAGGTAAAGCCTATAATGCTCCAGCCTGAACAGAGGGTGTCGGAGAGAAGTAAAACGGCATGGAATGGCCAAGTAGTACACTGACACCTGGATGATGGACTAGAAGGAAATAATGCTGGAAGTGCAGAGGCGTAGTAACCATTAAGAAGGGTAATACTGGAATAAAGTATTTCAAATGAAGCTGACTGTTGGCCTAACGCTCTGAACGCAATGTTTGTGCTGTATTGTGATCAGTGTAAAAGAGAATATAAATTAGTTATGAAGTAGAAGGTACATCCTTCTTGATTTCAGGGACAGTGGTCTTGATGGTAGTGAGCAGCACCTGGTCAGAGATTTGCTGAATCCAGAGTCGGACAGCATACTCCTTGGTCTTTTTAGCTATCAGTGAGGTGTCTCCTGAGCCCAGAGGAGAATTCGAGCAGAGGAGTCCTTTCCTGCCGCCATCACTAAAGATAAGCAGAGTTGGCCAGCTGAGCTCAACATTATGTCCCCTCATCTTGAAATAACTTTATAAAAATCAACATTAAGAGGGGAATTTACTTGTCTTAAAATCAGGAACTGTGAACATCTCCAATAATAGTCCCTAAAGACAAACTATTGAAGTCATGATGACAAATACCAACAGAGCTTGAACAAAACAAAACCAGTATTACCTCATTTTACTACTACACAACTGACACACATAGAACATTTGTAATAATATATGTCACTACAATATTCATATTAAATACATTCTGTACATAACTTGTAATTTAAATTGATTGTGATTCCTGGTTCCCTTGTAGTTGAATCAGGACACATATTCATTCATGCCAGTAATGAATACATATTGTTATTTGAAAGTTTATTAGTGACTCTTTTAAGATATCTTTGTAGAGTGTTATATGTATGTGAGTGTCACCGTGTTGTCAAGAGTAGTGGATTAAATTAAATTGTTTATCTGTCTGTTGTTGTGACTTACACTTCACCATACTCATACCCTAGACACATAACGTAGCATCACACTATTCCAGAATAATTCTGACTGAGATATATAGATATGTGGTAGCAAGTAAGGTTATATATATAATATACTACTCTTATTAGATATATATATACCTTCACAGCTGATCTCAGTCAGTACACTAAGTCCCTTATAAATATTTATAACATCCCACTTCACCACATATATTGGGGGCTCGTCCGGGATTTTGAATCTTTAACTATTAAAAATATTGGGGGTAATTCACTTCAGGGAATATAAGAATTAAAAGGTATCCTTGGGTGGAATTAAATAAGGTTGAGCTCACGGTGCCTGTGTTGTCCATTAGAGATTGAATTGTTGGTTAGACATTGTATTAAGTTACCTGATAGACAATGGCGGACCTGGCCAAATTTCGATCTGCTGCGGTTCAGACTGCAAAAGAGTTAGGATTAGATGGGCAAGTTATGGTTGCCTATGTTACTACGGAATGTGACAAATTTATTGAACGCGAAGAAAGAAGGTTTGAAGCCGAAAGAAGGTTAGAGGCTGAAAGGGAAATTAAGAGGTTGCAGATTGAGGCTGAGGCTAAGAAATTGGAGGCAGAAAGAGAAGACAAACGATTGGCTGCAGAAAGGGAAGAGAAGAAATTAGCTGCAGAAAGAGAAGAGAAGAGATTAGCTGCAGAGAGGGAAGCAGAAAAGGAGGAGAAGAGATTACAAAGGGAACATGAGTTACGACTAAGGGAGTTTGAGTTTCAAGGCCATGCTCCTGAAAATGGTGCCAAACCTTTTGCCTCTGATGCTACGGTTACTCAAGGAGCCTCAATCTCAGCTATGAATTTTCATTTAGATCATTTTGTTGAGAAAGACGATGATATTGAGAGCTATATAAATAGGTACGAACTATTAGCTACCACGTATGGGTTGGAGAGAGAAAGGTGGAGCTTAAAGTTATCTCAGGGACTTCGTGGGGCAGCTTATGAAGTTTTTGCAAAAATGAGCAGAGGTGATCAGGAAAATTATGACATGCTAAAGCAGGCTCTTTTGTTAAGGTATGAAAAGAATGCAGAGTTTTACAGGAAAAAATTTAGGAATGCTAAACTACTGTCAGGTGAAACCTATCACCAGTTCTCTGCACGAATAGAGACATACTTGGAGAAATGGACTTCTCTGGGGAAAACCCAAGATCTTAAGGAAATGGTCCTTATAGAGCAACTAAGAGAGTCCATGGCTCCAGACCTGAGAAAGTTTCTCATGGAACAAGGTGCAGAGAGGCTGGGTGAGTTGCTAAATGTTGCTGAAAGGTATCAAGCAGCTCAAGCAGAGGTAACAGGTAATAAAAAGAAACAGGTGGACAACTTTAGGGCACCACAGAACTTTAATAAATTTGATCCTAGGGATCAAAATAAAGGTAAGCACCAATTTGATAGGCCACGGTATGACAATAAAAATAAATTCCCACAATTCGATGAAAGGAAATATGATGAAAGAAAATCTTTCAACCAAGGAAAAAGGTGGTGTAAAAATTGTAAGATGAACAATCATGACACTGACCATTGTAGAAGGAAACCTCCTCATTTTGCTGCTATGACATCGGGGAAAAAGGAAAAGAAGGGCAAACCTGAAGAATTACAGGAACCATACCACCCCCCAGTGTGTGAAGATGTCATTTGTAATGGTGTCACTATAAGATGTTTATATGATACCGGTTTAGATTACGATTCCGTTGTGAGTTCTCACCTGGTGCAGGCCGATCAATACACCACAGAAACAGTGGAGATTCAAACTGCAACCAAGGATGTAGCTACCATGACACTTCCCGTCGCCCGAATAAAAGTGAAAACGCGATATGTGGAAGGAATCATAAAAGCAGCAGTGATAAATGAGCCAATCTACCCTCTAATATTGGGGTGTAGATATGTCTTCTTGGGGAATCCCAAGAGACCTGTGATATTGGCAACAGTGCAGACCAGATCACAGACAAAGAAGGAGGAGGATAATCCAATAAATACTCACCCAGATGAGATGAGGAAGGCACAGGCTGAGGACAAAACACTCAAGCCATGTTTCAAGAAGTTGCCCAAATCTCATACACCTCCAGGCAAGGGAGAGTTTTATATGAAGAACAAATTGATATATAGGAAGGCTGGATCTGAATCCAATGGTCACGGACAGCTGGTCCTTCCCACTTCATATAGGACTAAAGTGTTGGAACTAGGGCATGCGATTCCCTTCAGTGGTCATATGGGAATCAGCGCAACAGGACAGCGAATAGCTTGTCACTATTTCTGGCCAGGAATAACTGAAGATATCAAACGATATGTAAAATCCTGTCCAGAGTGCCAACGAGTAGCACCTAAACATTGGACTGCACCAGCAACTCTGGGGGAAATGCCCATAGTGGGAACACCCTTTGAGAGAGTTGCCGTGGATCTTGTGGGACCTCTCACCCGAACCAAGAGAAGGAACAGCTACATTCTGACTCTGGTGGACATTTGTTCTATGTGGGGAGAGGCAGTAGCCCTGTCATCGATTGATTCAAAACATGTGGCAGAGGCATTGCTCACAATTTTCACAAGGTTAGGCTTTCCCAATCAAATCTTGACTGATAATGGCTCTCAGTTCAAGGGGAAACTAACTGAAGAAGTTTTCAGGATCTTCCAGGCCAAACACTTCCATTGTAGTGTGTATCATCCCCAAGGGAACGGCCAAGTGGAAAGATTTAACGGCACATTAATGTCGATCCTGAGAAAGTTGGCACACGAAAAACCAGATACATGGGACCAGTACCTGCACGCCGCCCTCTTTGCTTATCGGGAGGTACCCCATAGTTCAACCGGTATGGCCCCGGCAACATTATTGTTTGGAAGGCCAATAAAAGGTCCACTTGAAGCTTTGTTAAGAACGTGGACTGATGAAAAGGCAGAGGAAAACATTACATCTTCATACCAGTATGTGAATGAGCTGACCACTCGGTTAAAAACTGGCTGGAAACTTGCCAATGAAAATTTGAAACAAGCCAGGAAGAAACATGCTGCCTATTATAACAGGAAGGCGAAAGACAGAAATTTGGCTGTGGGAGAGAAGGTACTGCTTCTTTTGCCCGGGAGTCAGAATAAGTTACAAATTGGATGGCAGGGTCCATATACAGTTCTAGAGAAGGTGTCTAGAACAAATTATAAGATAGATAAGAAGGGGAAAGAAAAAATCTATCATGTGAATCTCCTGAAGAAATATTTGGAAAGAGAACATCAGGAAGAGACACACTTGTTGACCTTGTCCATCGCCATGGAGATGAAAAAGGAACCACTTTCATCATTTGAATATCCATTACACCCCTGTGAGACAGCAGCACAGGTGAAAATCAGTACACATTTAACGAAAACTCAGAAAGAGAGAGTGCAACAGGTTCTAAATAATCATGCAGAGGTGTTAACAGACCGACCAGGGCATACAAACCTATTGGAATATGATATGAAATTAATAGACTCCACACCTGTCTGTATGAAACCATATTCGATTCCGTTTGCTAAGGAAAAAGCTTTGAAGGAAGAGATAGACTATCTGTTGAAGGAAGGAATTATTTCGCACAGTGAGTCTTCGTATAGTTCCGGTGTTGTACTTTTAAGGAAGCCCTCTGGAGAACATAGACTCTGTATAGATTACAGGAGACTGAATGCTATTACAGAAGGACAGGTGGATCCATTGCCGGATACAAATCAGCTGTTTGCCAGACTAAATAAAGCTAAATATTTCTCAAAAGTGGATCTGAGTAAAGGATACTATTAGATTCCAGTAAAGCCTGAGGTTAGACCATACCTAGCTTTTAGTACCTCAGAAGGACACTATGAGTTTAATAGATTGCCATTTGGATTGAAGAATGCGCCTAGTGTCTTCTCTAGAATGATGAGAAAATTATTGGATCCTCTGAATAATCCCTGTATAACAAATTTTATGGATGATATCCTTATAGCAACAGAAACATTTGAGGAACACATTGACTCTCTGAACATGCTGTTTGATCGACTTAGGGAGGCAAATTTAACAGCCCGACCAACCAAATGTTGCGTTGGATGTAAAGAATTGGAATTTTTGGGACACACAGTTTATCAGGGAAACATGACCCCTGACCCAAAGAATTTAGAGAAACTACAGAAAGCCCCGAGACCACAAACCAAGAAGGACGTGAGATCCTTTGTCTCATTATGTGGTTTCTACCAGAAGTATATCAAAAACTTTAATTCCATATGTGCACCTTTAACGGAATTGACACGTAAAGGACTTCCAGATCGCATTACATGGACACCACAATGTGAAATGACTTACCAAGAATTGAAGGAAAAGCTCACAAGTAAACCCATTTTGAAATTACCTGACTTAAGTCAAGAATTCATAGTAAGGACGGATGCAAGCAATATTGGGCTAGGTGCAACTTTACTACAGAAATCAGATGCATTGGATGGGGAATTAAGCCCAGTGGCATATGCTAGCAGAAAGTTGAATAAAGCTGAAATCAACTACTCAACTAGCGAAAAAGAATGTCTTGCAGTAATATGGGCAATAAAGAAATTCAATATTTATCTATATGGGAAGGCATTTAAGTTGCAAACTGACCACAAACCTTTATCGTTTTTAGCACAGGCTAAGCATGAGAACTCTAGGTTACTCCGATGGTCTTTGCTTCTGGCTCCATATAATTTTAGCATTGAATATATATCTGGAAAAACCAATCTGGGAGCGGATTTTTTAAGCCGCCATCCGTGTGATGAGAATCACCGTAAACCCCAGAAATAATAATAAATTTCTCTATGTGTATATAGAATAAAGGACTGACATATAATGTCTGTTTTAAGAGGGGAAGTGTCATGAAATATTCTAACCCACATATATAAATTATTAGGTAAATATGAAGCCTAACAAATAAAATTAATAAAGAGAAGAGCAATGGTAAAATGACAGTGCTGTCCCAAAGAATGTACTCGAAATCCCCCTTGTTTTCTGCTTCGTCTGCAAATTGTAACGCTTTCACGTTGATAGTAAAGCTTACTGTATTATTACCCGCCTTCTTCAATGAAACGTGTGCTGTATTTCTTGGAAAAGCATTGAGACGTACTGCGTAATGACCTAAATTAACCCTAACATTAATTATACTGCGTTACCAAAACGAACGAACAGATGGACTAAAGGGATAAAAAGAGAAGGGAGAGGCAGAAAGCCGAACACTAAACCCGCTTCGCGCGATACACAATTACTACCATCACGCGTGTAAGTCTACATGCACTAATTTTTTTTCAGACGGACAGTGATAAAATACACTACCCTTTCCCAGAGTTAGGTTTATAAATCATAACAGACTCTTATTAGAAAAGACAACATTATATGGGTTTACGTTTGAACACATAACAGTACCCAGACAGCACATCTTCTAAACAGGAGATAGAAGAAATTGCATATTTTGAACGCAGCCACGTAGCTCCTTTAAATTAGTATTTTTGGGTTCCTTAGGGTTTGCTGACAAATAATATGTAAAACGTTACGCAAATAGTCCAGGAATTAATAAATTATACCCAAAATAAAATATTGGGGGTGCCTGACAGCATAAAATCATTTCTGCTCATAAAATTTTTTTTATAACGTGTTTGAAAAAACCTTACGTTACATAAATAGCCTACCATGTAAACTCCAAATTGATTGGAGCGCAACAAATGAAAGCCTAACCACGATTGGTCGGGCTATAAATACTATCTTGGTTGTTGGGGGAGACGGGAAAAGATAACATTTTTTTCAAACACTTGTCGAAACGTGGCTCATTGGCCAGTCTCGCTGATATACACACTTGGGAGCGTTAGTTCGAGACCACTAATTCAAATAAGCTTGATAAAGCGACAGTACGTTGAAGCCAGCTCACATTTTTGCTAAAATAAAAGCCTGGAACATAGGCAGAACGGAATTTGTGCCAGTTTGTGCCAGAATTCATTGCTAATCAACGTATCTGTGTTTATTTCCATGAAATTGTGGTAAGCTTGAACCATTCAGTATCTTTTAATGAAAAATTGAATGTGAATTGTTGATTTATGCCTGTATATATATGTGTAGTTCAGTGGCAAACGTGAGGTAAAGCCTATAATGCTCCAGCCTGAACAGAGGGTGTCGGAGAGAAGTAAAACGGCATGGAATGGCCAAGTAGTACACTGACACCTGGATGATGGACTAGAAAGAAATAATGCTGGAAGTGCAGAGGCGTAGTAACCATTAAGAAGGGTAATACTGGAATAAAGTATTTCAAATGAAGCTGACTGTTGGCCTAACGCTCTGAACGCAATGTTTGTGCTGTATTGTGATCAGTGTAAAAGAGAATATAAATTAGTTATGAAGTAGAAGGTACATCCTTCTTGATTTCAGGGACAGTGGTCTTGATGGTAGTGAGCAGCACCTGGTCAGAGATTTGCTGAATCCAGAGTCGGACAGCATACTCCTTGGTCTTTTTAGCTATCAGTGAGGTGTCTCCTGAGCCCAGAGGAGAATTCGAGCAGAGGAGTCCTTTCCTGCCGCCATCACTAAAGATAAGCAGAGTTGGCCAGCTGAGCTCAACATTATGTCCCCTCATCTTGAAATAACTTTATAAAAATCAACATTAAGAGGGGAATTTACTTGTCTTAAAATCAGGAACTGTGAACATCTCCAATAATAGTCCCTAAAGACAAACTATTGAAGTCATGATGACAAATACCAACAGAGCTTGAACAAAACAAAACCAGTATTACCTCATTTTACTACTACACAACTGACACACATAGAACATTTGTAATAATATATGTCACTACAATATTCATATTAAATACATTCTGTACATAACTTGTAATTTAAATTGATTGTGATTCCTGGTTCCCTTGTAGTTGAATCAGGACACATATTCATTCATGCCAGTAATGAATACATATTGTTATTTGAAAGTTTATTAGTGACTCTTTTAAGATATCTTTGTAGAGTGTTATATGTATGTGAGTGTCACCGTGTTGTCAAGAGTAGTGGATTAAATTAAATTGTTTATCTGTCTGTTGTTGTGACTTACACTTCACCATACTCATACCCTAGACACATAACGTAGCATCACACTATTCCAGAATAATTCTGACTGAGATATATAGATATGTGGTAGCAAGTAAGGTTATATATATAATATACTACTCTTATTAGATATATATATACCTTCACAGCTGATCTCAGTCAGTACACTAAGTCCCTTATAAATATTTATAACATCCCACTTCACCACACTGTGGTTGGCAAAAATAGGACTAACGTTACGGATAAGGCAATTAGTAGGTTTAATTATTTGTAAAAAAAAAATGATAAATTTGCATTAATCACTAGAACGTTCTACGCACCCCTTAACTAAGATAATGTTGTGTTGCTTAATTACGGTCAAATTACTGCTGGAAGAGGTGGATCATTTTTAGAATAAGTATAGAAACCGGTTGTGACATAGAACGAAGACTGACGCGCTAAACGAACCCCCCCCCCCCCAAAAAAAAAAAACAAAAAAAAAACAAACCAACACACTGGCAAACATCGGCTGTAATTCCATAGAAGTCAACTGTGGGGGTGATTGTGAGGAGAAGGCAGAATGGATGGAATGGAAGAATAAAAGATATAGATATCTATATGATAAGTCTACGAGTTCTAAGGAACTGCCACTCCTCGGGAAATAGTCTATTAGAAATCCCTAATGCAAAGAGAATTCTGGCAACTAACAAGAATATTTTCTGAACTATAAATTCTCTCTCAGGAATCCTACAAAAGGACTATGTAAAGCACATAAGGTTGAGAAAGGAAATTTGGTGTCCAGCCACATTGAATAAAATATCCCGACCCATTGTAAGTTAGTTAAATTATGGCTCATCCCCCAGTGTGTAGATTTATGTGTAAAAACAAAATGCATCCCAATTAAAAGTAATATGACAAATAACAACAGACTCTGTTAAGTTAAATTTAGAAAAAGATATGGATTCTCAAAACTCTTACGGAATTACAAATTGAACAAAAATATGTACTCTTAGGTTTAGAAAAAAAAACGACTACTATGGTCATTATATGGACTAGAAGATCTTTTCTATGGTAGTTTTACTGGTAGGTTTTATACTCATTCCTCAAGGTCTTTTAGTAGCTGCTGAGATGATTTTTGGTCGGACTCTCCTTGTTTGGTCTGTCCCAGCACTGAGCTACAGTAAAACAGTTCTATGGTTTCAGAGGGTGGCAGAGTTTGCTTCCCTGGACTCAGTGCACATCACAAACACGGATGGAGTAAGTCAGCCCTGCTGAATACCTTTTCTGCTTACTGGGCTATGACTCAGGTTAGAGTCACCTGGTATGACAGCCTAGAGTTGTACTCTGATATGGGATGGTTGGTAAGGAATTGGTTACCTGGTTGGTAGGGTATGGTTTGGTTTGATATGGTAATCTGGTTGATAGAGAATGTTTGGTAGGGTAACCTGGTTGGTAGGGGTAACCTTTGGTACCTGGACTCGTAACCTGGTTTGTACCCTGGACCCGTAACCTGGTTGAACTGGAGGGTGAAACAGTTGAAGTCCCATTAGTGGTGTTTCAAGAGCAATCATCTCCTATGTCTGATGGACGAAAAGCGTTCACCAGAAATCAAATTAAAACAATCATTGCTAACATTCAATAACAAAATGTTATATAGTATCTATGAAATATGCCTTCTTAACTGACATTATAAGCGTATCTGGAGTTCTCAACCTCGACCTGGTTGTCTGCTTATTTACAGCAGTGGTTTTCCCCATGTGGGCAGTGAGCTACACTGATGCAAGAATTCGATGGTGTTCTACATCCTACATTATATATATCTCGCAAACTTTCGAACACGGAGATGTCCTCAGGCAGAACCTGATACTATGAACTAACGCTGCTTTCGACTTGCCTATGGCACTCGCATGAATTACGCATGTCTATCCACCAGCAGCCTACCTGACAGCATCTATTGGACTTTAGCCAATCGTTATACTATATCGTGCCCTGCTTTCAAACTTGCCTACGGCACACGTTGTAATTTTACTTGACGCCATTTGAACACTGACCGATTGTTGTATGTTAACATGAACTTCCGCTGCCGCTTCGGCTTGCCTCGGCACATTTTATGACAGTGGTTATGATTATCCACCAGAAGCCTAACTCACAGCATCTGTCGAACACTTGATAATCGTGGCCTAACGTCTCGAACTTACGCTGTCGTTTGAATTTGTTTACAGCACTTTTACGAAATTGTTTTCATGACGATCCATCAGCAGTCTATCTGACGGTACTTGTCGAACATTGGTTGCATGGCTGTCTGATATTGATAGCTCACATTGACATTTTACGAACGTACAAGAGTTCAGAAGGAGGTATACTTGGTTCTATTAACATTAACTTGTTGATCCTAATGACAATATTCGCTTTTGCAACTGTGATCCTACGAGCACACAATATGATTTGTGTAACTTTGTATTCTTCACCAGAAGTTTAATCAAATGAGATGACTTTATTAACATTTATCTTTGCAATCAACGGCTATTGGATATATTTTTGGAAGTGATCCCTGCAATTTGACATTGTAGCATTAACATTTTAAATTTAAATCCATTATGATTTAATTTTTTAATGTGACTTATTCTCTGCTCATTTTCGTGGAGGTAACAACTAAATTTTTTATTCCTGCATTTTCTAATATTAGTTCCCTTTTCTTTCTTTGCGTCATTTTTTTTAAAAATTGAGATTTGCATCATTATTTTTTTTCCTTGCATTTTCATCATGTATGTAATTAATGTATTTGACTGTTCTTTTCTTTCCTTGGCTGATGATTTATGGCTTACGACTTTCTGTCTTGCATCATTATTTAACTTAGTATGCATATGCAAACAGACTGTGACTAGGATTTTATATTGATTGACTACTGACATTTTTATGTAATCAATTTGGGACGTTAATTCCGGTTCAATAACTGTTTGATTTTGATTTAAAAAAAAAACAAATAAGAGCACAAGGTGTATGTTAAGGAATAAAGTTAATATGTCATGGTATATTGCCACACGCAGGCATATAACCATTTTTATTTGAGAAGATACGTCTATTTTTGGTAATGCTTGTTTTGCACGATCTTTAACTTGTATTGAACGCCGTATACTTTGATACGTCACAGGTTGTCAATGACGTAATGCGGTGGCGCTAATTTATTCTAACGGCTAATATTCTGGGTCTTTCGTATACTTCATTAGTCCAAGGATGACGTATTTTTCGATCTCCCGGAGTTGTGGAGGAATTTGGTACCTTTTATGTGGCATTAATACATTTTTCGAAGTCCACCACTTGTTTTCAGCGATCGTTATTGTTATGGTCGTTGTTGCCCACGTTGTTGCCATCAATTTTAGTGCCGGTTGCTTTCAGTGTTATTATTTAAGTTTGACATTTAATTCCTGCTTGTTTGATTTAACATCAATGTTCATTATTCTGTCCATATAATAGTTGTGCTCTTTGTTTATAAATAAGTCTCTAGGTTTAGAGCATATTGTGCCTTGGTTGGAATCGCGAATGATGGGCCAAACTTGTTTAACCTTCAACATCAAGCAATGGACAAGTCCGTTGTAGTAAGAGTCCAACGAACACATTTAATCACAGCATACAATCCAATTAAGACAGTTCATCATCATAATGCAAATATAATAAATCGTCACTTGAGTCGTCATAATGTCAGACTATTTACACGTGATTCCGTGGATCGGCAATCCGGTAACGAACAGCTTGACTTACGCGATTAATGTGAACTTGGATACTTCTAAATAAAAATTGCTCCCTGTATATTATATCCATTTTAAACGTATTCCATTTCATCAATGAGACGTACAATCGTATCCACATCTAATAGGCAGACCCTAGTGCCGTATCATAAATAAATCCTTTACATAATTATCATCATCACGGGAGTCTTCAAAATAGCGTCCATCTGGGACCACGGTTAACATAAAAAGGGTACAATTATAATGTTGTCACGTGCTAGCTTATCAACGCGACACGTCATCCTAAAACTAAGCAACTTATACTCTTCGCTTTCAACACCGTGAAGCGCGAAAACATAATATACATTAATTGCATTTCAAAACCCAAAATGTGCAACTTTTACCCGAGCTCACTACAATAGTGGCTAATATCATTAATATCATAAATCCTCTCGTAACAGTTATGACGGTCCCAAACGTATGAAGAAGTTCCGCACCTTATAGAGAAGTATTTTATTCAAGAAATATAAGTTCACGTTTCGGGTTCGCATTACTTGGGTGTCCGTGGTTTACACGCACCTACTAGTACATCGGCCAGAACTGAATAGATGAGACAAATATATTTTTGATATATCACCATGCATGCTTACATACTTATGGAAGACCATGCATTTATTTGAGGAGACACATGTTCAACATTCTCCATTTTTTGCCATTGCTTGAATATTGTGAAGAACTAAATAAATAATGTACGACGTGCATCGTCTACCCATTACCAGGCGACTTATGTTCTTCTGCCAGTTTTCATGTTGGTGGTGACAATGCCCTTATGCATTCATGTTGTCAGTACGGTGTACTCAAATTAATAGACCCACTACAAACAGAAACAAACAACAGTCGTTACAATGAGCCAACGCACAAGAAAAGCGTTGCGCTACCAGTGATCCTATTTCGTTCGTCGATTTCGACCGAACGAGGGGACTTTTAGCTGACCGACCTCACAGAATCTTTTGTCAGCTAATGATGAAGAAACAAGAGTACACCTCTGCGAGCGTCCTCCAGCGGATATCAGAATGAGAGCTGACATGCAGAAAATGCGCGATAATGCGCCAAAGTATCAAGATAATAAAATAGAGCATGGACAAAAACAGAGGTAGACAAAGCATGTAAATTGACATGCCGGTTGTCCGAAAAATTCAAATCAACTCGTCACACTATCTCGTGCAGCTCATGAATATATTTTAGTAGCCAGCTAGAGGGTTTTCATTGGGAATGCGGAAAAATTACCTCTGATTGTGGGGACACCGCCATTTTAAACATCGGCGGGAGAGGTCTAGTCAAAAATTTCCCAAGTTTAACAAGTCTTTCTCCCCCCCCCCCGTCCCCCCGCAGCCGCCTAAACTTATATCAAATCATCCACTGGAATCTTCCGGTAGATTGGGATCGGCTGGTTGCCGACCTGTGATTTAAGGGGAGGAGCTACACTGAAATGCTATTTTCGTTATTAATTGCTGGATTTCAATGAAAATGCACAGACTTAACCTATATCAATACTAGATACGCAAAATGAAGAGTTTGATGGCACTGCACTACTGGTTGCCATAGAAACGGCGGCCATATTGGATTCTATTGTTCTATTTCAATTTACTAAGGCTTTTTTATTTATTAAGCTATGAATACCAAATATGAACACACAACGTTTTATCATTATATTTTAAAACTTTTCCTGTGATGGATGTTTGATAACTTTAATACAAAAAAAGTTGTAGGACTTTGAATATAGTGTCTAAAAATAGTAACAAATTTTGATAAATTTTACATTACTTTGTGCAATAAATCAAAAGTTTGATCAGATACTCAAAATCCATCACTGTAAAAGTTTTAAAGGATTATGGGCAACATATGTGCCAATTCTTATGTCAATTAATACATAAGTGTGGAAGTTTTAGGGACATTAGGATGAGAACATTATATTTTGAGAAAATCGCATTTTTCTCCATAAATAGACTACAATTAAATAAATATGTAATATTGCCCCTGAAAAATTGCTTACTTGTCATTTAGAACATACTGGTAGGATAGCCAGCTTCCTCTGCAGCTTCCTATCTGGCTTTCTGTTGAGATTTGTGCAAAATTTCCTTCCTTGTCTTAGTGAAGTTTTCTGCCGTTTTAGAGCTGAGCAATATTGGATTCTTTGTTCTGTTTCAATTTGCTAAGGCTTTTTTATTGATTAAGCTATGAATACCAAATATGAACACAACGTTTATCATTATATGTTAAAACTTTTCCTGTGATGGATATTTTGATAACTTTAATACAAAAAAAGTTGTAGGACTTTGAAAATAGTGTCTAAAAATAGTAACAAATTTTACTAAATTTTACATTACTTTTGTCAATTAATCAAAAGTTTGATCAGATACTTAAAATCCATCACATAAAAAATTTTAAAAGATTATGGGCAATATATGTTCCAATTCTTACTTTTCCTGTGATGGATTTTTGATAACTTTAATACAAAAAAAGTTGTAGGACTTTGAAAATAGTGTCTAAATATAGTAACAAATTTTACATTACTTTTGTCAATTAATCAAAAGTTTGATCAGATACTTAAAATCCATCACATAAAAAGTTTTAAAAGATTATGGGCAATATATGTTCCAATTCTTATGTCAAGTGTGGAAGTTATAAGAAAATTAGGATGAAACAATAGATTATGAGAAAACCGCATTTTTCTCCATAAGCAGACAACAATTAAATAAGTATGTAATACTACAGCAAAAAAATAACTTACTTGTCATTCAGAACATACCGGCCATATATATCCAGCTTCCTCTGCAGCTTCCTATCTGGCTTTCTGTTGAGATTTGTGCATAATTTGGTTCCTTTTCTTAGTGCAGTTTTCTGCCGTTTTAGAGCTGAGCACGAGAAGTTTACGCTTTCTTGCTCCTGCCAGTCGATAAGCCTCTTTTCCACTGTTCAGCCCCAGGACTTTCTTGAAAAATATAGCAGCCTCAGGTCCTTCATTAAATTCAGCAACTGCACTTAGAAGGCAGAATTCAACGCGCTTTCGTGAATGGAAGATATGCTTTGGCACTTTACTCCAAATAACTGAATGAAGGCTCTCATTAGAGTTTTGGGTAGCCTTTCTTTCACAGCGACTCAACAGTTTCAGATTTGTCAGCCTGTCATACACTGGTGTCAAATGTCTGTTCAACAGCTTAAAGTCCAGGGGCGTATGTATATGTTTTTGATGCCCAAAAGCATACTCATTCATAGATAAGGCTGCTTTATAGAAACACCAAGAGTCTTGGCCAGTAGGACAAAACTGAAGCTGGGGCTAATCATCAGTTGAATAGCAATGATGTAGGCTAGCCATAATAGCGTTCTTCATATCAGCTGCAGTAGCATGTTGCCTGATAGCCCTGGAATAATAAATGCCAAGCTTCCGGATGGCTGTATCTGTCAGACGGCCACGGCCACGTCCTCCAAGCTTAACTTTTTGCTTGCGGCAATCAGCAACTAAATTACGAAGAGCTGTATGCATTCTTTTTCCTACATGATTGATACACTCTTCTTTGATGATTTCAACATTAGGGCCAATTGGTTTAATTTCCATGACCCTATTGAAGGCTTTGCTATCACCATCACTTAACATGGGGGTGTAGCGAAATTTGTGTCGTGTCACAGACCGGCTCCATAAAACACTAGCTGCCTCAGCCTCCATCACACCTGAACTTCCTAGAAAGAAGAAAAGGTATGAATTAGTAACACTTAAAATAATGATGTAAGCAAACATTGAACACTTTCCTTTACAATGTAGAAGCAAATGTAGTACAATGGAAGCAAAGCAAACACATGTAAGTAATAAATTATGTTACTAAAACTGATACTTATGGAGAAATTAAAATTAGATCAGTTTAAATTTTTAGACAAGGAGAAGGAGAAACCAAAAATAAGATTCAGAAGTAAATACCTTCAAAATTTATATCACATCCTTGCTTCACGTGCTCCTCTTTCCATTTGCTGAAGTTTCCCGGGGCTTCCTTCTGGTACCAAGAACCAGTTGTAGCACATGTCTGACAGTATTTTGAAAGCACATGGGCATCTATAACAAGACCTGTCAAGATCTCCATAACACAACCAATACCAATTTTTGAACTGTGGCCCCTTGTGAGCCAGCTGCCATCAAAACTGACTCCAATATCCATAATATATTCATGATATGGTTGATTGCTCTAAGCACAGTTTATGCTGCGTGCTAGCTTAGCAGCATGATCAAATATTAATTTTGCGAGTTCTGGTGTTTGCAAATAAAGTTTTTTTGCAATTGTGTTGAAAGTTTTTTGATGCAAGCCTAGCATATCCATGTTCTGTGCAAAGTAGTTAAATTTATAGGTTCCCATTCCTGATAACAATGATGAGATAACTGCAACTTTGTTCACACTGAATGAATTATGTTCATCAACCGATGATGTGTACGTTGATGCAACGGTTTTGTTGCAAACACAACAATTCACTTTGATGTGTTGAACAAGACCTCTCTTGGCCTGATTATTAATTTCTGCAGACAGCTTCCCATAGCATTCTGGACATGCAAGCTGACTAACAAGGTTGCATATCTCAGACATATCAACTATAGTTCTGGAGACCGTATTGTTAGGCGTTGAAGCTTCTTGCACCGATGAGGCACTTAGTTCCAGCTTTTTACAGAACCGTGGTGTGCTGTGGCGTGAAGAGGTAGACGTTGTAGAGGAGCTTGTGCTGGCTCCTTCATTTACAGCTGAAGCTGACAGTATAACCTCAGACAGACTAGGCTCATTAGGGGGACCATTTAGTTCTGAAAAAAGTACATAAGAAATAATCACAGCTCAAGAAACATATGTCACATGCTTATAAATACCATGATAATTTATCGTATAATGTGGAATCATGTCATTTTGTCAAACCAGAAAAAATGTGATTACTGTTTACTGCCAACGCGTTTACCAAAAGCTTGCAAATACATAAATTTAAAAATATAATAGCTTATTCACATGTGACATTTTTTTTCAAAAGTATATCGTTGAACCCTTTACGGGTTATAATTAGGACATATTGTGTATTAATTCAAGAAAATTAAGTCAGATTTCCAATATCCAAATATAGTACCTTCTTCCCCCTCCACTCAGTCCTAACAGAGTAAATCAAAACTAAATTTGTGTAGCCTAAATGTTGTTGTGCGTGGCCCCACCTCATGTGATCTGCCTGGCTTTCTACAGTGATTCATTTTGTACCATTACCATAACAAAATTAGCGACTTTTACCTGCACTATCTTGGTTCCGTCGGCGTCTGTGGCCTAATGGATATGAACGCAGTTTCATAATCCAGATATACCAGGTTCGAAACCTGCTGCAGGCGGTTTGGTAGCAGATCGCTTTGTGTGGATTTTTAACAATGGTATAAGCGCCGTACCGTTCAGAAAGCAATGGCAAACTACTGAATGAAATAAAATTGCCTAGAAAAATCACAAACAGCCAATAAAAGCTGGGGTTGATTGCCACGTCCTGTAAAGGATAAGCAACTAACTTTATCTTGGTTCCATCTTTTCTCCCTGGCCGTTTCCAGGTTTAGATGACGAAAGCTATTCTTTTTTCGAGGCATTTTCACACAAAAAGTTCCGAAAAATGAGTCTAACTAAATATGTATACAGAATTTATCAATCCGACGCCATATTATCAACACGGCGGTTACAAGTCACGTGGATTCACGCAGCCAACGAACAGTTTAGAATAGTGAGCGGAAAAAGCCGATGTCAGCGAATGTCGACGATTTCCATATATGGAAGTAATCGGTAAAAAACGCGACCTAGAAATTCTCGATCTGGCAGGTATAATTTTGTTACCGAAATAAATGAACTACATCACAGGATTGCCCAGATCTAGGCGAATCCAATGATGTATAATACGTAGGGGTGCTGGCTTGGTTGCTATAGAAGAAATTAGGTCCAATTAGACATATTTTCTCGAGTTTGAGAAAATCTCTCTGTACCATACCTTTTTCAAAGTCAAAATACATATTGTTAGAGTGCATTTTGACATTTAATTCTGTTATATTTAGATTCAGTAGATGCTAAAGTATCAGAAAATGGACTAATCCCAAATTCTTAATTTTTTCGATTTCGACCGAAAAATGCCTGCAGCTCCTCCCCTTAAATAATGATTGCTGCTGTCAGAATTCATCACCATCTGTTTTCGCCACATACAAAGCAGGTAGCTACCACTGTAGCTGGTCCACTTGCAGAAATCCTGCAGCAGAGCTGGCATAACCTCTTGTATCCGTGGTTACGATAGCAATTCTTTTTATATGATGAGGTTGCTAGCCCCATAATCATTATCACCATCATCACATGAGTTATCTTTACGACATACTACTTGAAATATCCCAACTAACATAATTACCGACGTATGTTACGTCGGTCGGTCTCACTCAAAATAGTAACTCGCGCCAGAAAAAAAAAGTTCGCAACGCACGGTGTGCAACTTGCGCGGCGAGGATGTTATATAAAACAAATAATAATAATAATAATAAATTCTTTAAGCACCAAACACGGCGCATAAGGCAGAAACCAGTGCTCTCCAGGTTGTTCGTTGTGACGCCACTCCTCTCAGCTCTTGCACATTATTTAGGCCCAACGTTCTTCCTTCTCTTATTATTGTTCTTCTGAGTGTTTCTTTTGGTCTTCCTTTTTTCCTCTTACCCTCAGGAACCCAAGTGAGCGCCTGTAGTGGTATTCTGTTGTTTTGCATTCGTAGGACATGACCGATATAATAAAACAAATACTATGGTTTTATTTTTTTATTCTTTCACGAAATTAGTACCGCTCGACAAAGAAAAAGTGCGTAAAAATTGGTGTGCATGAGCCCTCACCCGATGTACAAATCACGAAAACTTGAAAGTTTTTGTTAAAACCACTTATTATCAGGGAACACTCTTTGAAAAACGATCCACGCACTTTCACACGAAATGTTGTCATCAAAGAACTTTTTAATTTAATCTAAATTAACATAATTCTCGCCGTGTGTACGTTGGTCACAGCTGAGGAATGCAACCGTGTTGAAAAATTGTATTGTTTCCATTATATATACTCTCCCGAAAATAGCTACAATCAACAAAGAAAAGCGTTCAAATGGCGGTGTTCGTGAACAGTTTGATTACACTGTATAATGGAAAGAAACCAAAAACACTCTAAGAATGTACTTCTATCTGCTCATCCGGGAATGGAAACAGCACACTATAATTAAAAACCCTTTATTGCTAGTAAATTCATAATTTCACGAAGAAAAAAAGACGTAAAAGATTGTGTGTACACACAGCGCTGCTGGATTTTCATTTAAATTTTTATACTGTACTTTCATAAGTTCAAATAATATTTGTTTTTTCTCTAGAATGAGACATTATCAATTATTCACTTTTGCTTGATAACATTTTGTGACAATTGATTTCTTAACGATTCAAAGCAAATTTCAGTATTTGTTATTAGATATCTATATTCTCATTATGCTTGTATTACCAATTATACATTAATGTGTGTTCCTATTGTCTGACTAGACTTCTGCAGTGTCACTTTGGTCATGCAATGTAATCTCAGTTTCTGTCTATGTAATTATACAAACAGTAATCCTACAGCTAATTCTTATGGGCCTGTTAATATTGATCTGGATATCTCGTTCATTACACATAATGCTTGATGTTGTATCCTGCTAAATGTTACTGTGTGCTGCAGATTTGTATACTATGCTTGCATTATCTGTTTGTCCTCTAATAAAAGATTTATGGAACACAAGCGTTGTCCTATATTTGGTGTGAAATATCTTCGTCGCCATTATTATATTTAAAATAATGATAGGCAGGAGAAGCTGAGAAGTGGCTCTGTGCAGGACCTAAAACAATTCCTTGGGAGAGCCTAGAACCAGAGTGCAGTATTTTAGCTCTGCATAGTTGGATAGCTTCCTTGGATAGCGGGCAATGCACAGTATGGCATGCACTTCTTACTCCTAGCTTGGGACCACATATGACGATCCTTTAAATGCAAGCCAAGCTGGAGAAACTGGAGCTCATGACTTCAACTCAACACGTTTCGGTATGGCATAAAAACCACAGGAAAAGCATACACCTACAGTGTAGATAATGTAGCGAGCGGAAAGATATAATAATGGTGATATTATCCTGGTACCAGGATAGTGCCAGATAAGAGACTGGTCTTCTAAGAAATACCCCATTCTCTGAAAAAAGTAATGGTGTATCGATATCAAAGGTATAGTCATGCTGTATAGGCTCCTAGATGCGATGGTAATGTAATATTTAGATTCCTATGAGCTCCTCTCCAGACAAACCTTAGACAATGACTCTGCTAGGGGTAATTAACTACACAACAAGAACTTTAAACCAAATTTAAATAATTCACTGAAGACTCTGGGTACAATTTAGAATTTATTTATGTACAAGATCTTTTCTTCTTTGACCTTTGTTAATTTTCAAATAAAATTCAATTGATTGCAAAATAAATTATGGGTCACTTTTATATAGACGTAACACATTTACAGTTAATATCTTAAACTAATATAGTTCTTATTCACTGTTTTCTTACTTCCTGGTGGAATTTGTCTCTATTGTTGTGCTTCCTTGTATATGTGACAGTGCAGGGTCTTCTTTTTATAACTAGGTGACTGAGGCAGGCCTAGTCTTAATCTACTCGAACTGGCAGATTAACTCTTTGACTTTATCTTTGTCTTTATCTTCCAAGTAAGATAATCTCTTCACTGGCCCTTACCGCCAGAGGTGGTGATTCTTGGATGAGTTTATGGCTTGGTTTCTTTTTATAACCCAGGATCCGTTCTTCCTCCTTGTTGTTGTTCAGCGACTACTGATCGTATTGTGGCGTACCATGATATTAATTTTGTGCTTTTACTCCTTATTTCTCAGTCCCACTCCCTATAACCTTCTATAAATCAAGTCAAACTTGAGTGGTAGTTTCAAGTTCAATTTTATAACAAATTTATTTACAAAATTAAAGTTCCGACATTTTCCAATAAGGTGTATGGTTCAATACTCCATTTCATGTTCATTTGTTCAGCGCTTAATTTAACTTGTTTCAAAAGGTATATTTATTGCCTCTTCTGCAGACTCTTACTTATGCGTAGGTGGTCTGCCTACAATTTATTCTCTTTGTCTATTTCTCCACCTTAACTCTGTAACTGCCCTGTCAGGGCCTAACTCATAAAAATACATCAATTTCTATACATAGTTTCATATATAAAACTCAAATCATGTCTGGTGCAGCTGTTGTGGCGTCCTCATACTTACTATCAAATGAGAGAGAGCACCCGAGATGTCTCATAATTATCAAATTCACCATTATCTCTTCTTCTCTCTACTTCTGATTTACTGTTCAATGAGAGAGAGCATCTGAGTTGTCTCATAATTATCAAATTCACCATTATCTCTTCTCTCTACTTCTGATTTACTGTTCAATGAGAGAGAGCATGTCTCTTTATACAGCAGCCCATCTTGGCTATCAGCTAAATGTTAAATGTTATCCACACTTGATTTTGTCGTACTCATTTTTCTACAGTTGTATTTGTTACAATGTTAGTTCTTGTGGTATGCCCCTTTAAACTTGAGCGTCATTAACCTCTGGTTATAAGTTGACTGAAAGTCTATAAAAATAGCAAGAGTCTTTTCTTACCGTGTCCAAAATGAAATCCAAGTACCTATCACATCTCCTACTAAATCACCCCTATGTGCTAATCCTACGTTTTAACACAATTCAAAATGAACACAATTTATGCTAGTCTCCAGAATTGCTACCGCTAATCATGCTAAATCTAGCTACTTCAACTGTGAAAACTCCTGTCACCCACAGGTTTTCACTGTTTCACTTCTTGAGAGCCTGACAACACACGACTTGCCTCGTTAACTTCTCGGCCAGGACTAATTTCTTTTGTCCTTCAAATCATCATCCCGTCATCCGTTTTTGTTTTCCAGTCAACACGATTGGTCCATCGCTTCCAACTCACCGATCACAAAACTCACGCTCCTCTCCTACGTAAACAACTCAGTGAGCTTTTGTTTCCGTACTGTTTACGCCTTGCTCATTTTTTTCTTGTGCGTTTAGTTTTTTCTCTCTGCTCAACTTAATCTGCAAGGGGCGCTAATTAATTTTGGTGTTTTCTGTACCGCAGCGTTTTACCGTCACGATCTCCATTGCCCACTGCGGTTGTTCCACAGCCAGTCCTGATGCCTTTTTTCGGCAGTTTCGCTAAGCCTCTTCAGTGCCCTTGTTCTAGACTGTCCCTTCAACCCCAACAGTTTCAATAAATCATACATTGATGCAGCCACAAGCCCTCTTGCGCCCACTTCAACCGCCATGACCCTTGCACTGAATCCATCGTGTCTCAGATCCGCGGCTAGATCGCTATACTTGGCCGCTTTGAATGAATGTTGCTCGTCTAATCTGGATTCAAATGGGCACGGTCAGTTTTCAATCAGTATGACCTTAAGCGTTTGCTGAAGAATGAAGCACTATATCCGGCCGTCTCCGCGATTTTCTGATACTCTCTGGATATGCCCCCCGTCCAGGTAGGTCTACCGCCATCTCCCAGTCGTTTGCACAGTCAAGAAGAGATGGTAAACTGCTACCAGGTTTACTCGGTTTGGGGTGTGCTGACTTTCCTGCCCTCAGAAAGTATGTGTTTTTGGTGTCTGGCCGACTTTGCTATTCGCTTTCATTCTTGCCTGATCTATTGTCGCAGCAAGCTCATTTAGCACTTTGTTTATGGCGCCAAGTGTATCGTCCTTGTTTAATTTTTTTTATATAATAATATATTTTTTTTTTATTTTTTTTTTTTACCCTAATGCCACCTTACACGCTGAGAGCACGTGTTCAAGTGTCTGCCTCCCCTGGCACAGGGGCACTGCTCATCATCCGACTTTCCCCATTTCACAAGGTTGGTGGCCGACGGCAGCAGGTCATACATTGATCTAACCACGAAGCTGAGCCTAAGAGGTGCCATATGCCATATATCATTCCATGTCAAGGATCTCTGCAGGGCTCCTTCACATGTAGTCCATTGGCCTTGTTGGACCTGCTGCACTGCTTTTAGCAACCTCTTATCATTCTCAGCTCCTCGTATCTCCTGAACTACCATGTCTCTGCGTTCCCTGCTTGATGCCTTGGACCACACCAGCGGATGTCACCATGCCCAAATCCCCGTCTATTCGTTTGTGTGTATCCGATTACCTCTCTCAGTTTGAGTGACTCTTCAGCAGCATCAACAGCTTCTTCCACTCTCCACTTCCTTCCCGTTTTCAGTGTGGGCTGAATGGACTTAACCACGTCATCAGCTGACTCGCGTAGCATCATTGCAAGCCTTGCTTTTCCAACTTTGTACTCTTCAACAACTGACTTGAAGGGAAGCAGAAGTTTTTGACTTTTTGCAGTACAGTGCTACATCTGACAGACCTGGTGGTACCCCTAGCCATTTTCTCATGAACTTGTTGACCTTCTGCTCTATAGCTTCCACTGTACTTGTGCTTACTTCATATATAAGCAGTGGCCACAGCAACTTCGGTATCAACATGAACTGGAGGCACCACAGTTTGAACTTTCCCAGGAGTCTGCTTTGGTCTATGATCTGTAGTCCTCTGTCTGCCATTTCTATTGTCTGTTGCACTGCCTTCGAGTCTTTTAAAAGAGGCATCGTACACCCTGCCAAGACTTTTAACAGGTTCCTCAATGACAGTAGGGATTCTTTGGCTGGAAACCGTGAATATGACCTCTGCTATCTTCCCTTTCCTGACTGATAGGCTTCTCGACTTCTTGGGTTTGAAGCTCATTCTGCACCAGCTGACTAGTTCATCCAGGCGTGCTAACATCCTCCGGGCCTGATGTTCATCTGATGTCAGAATTGTTGTGTCATCCATGAATGCTTTGAGCGGTGGCATGTGACACATTCCACCGAGCTTTGGACCTATAGCCATTCCTTCAGCCGCATTGAGGATTACCTGCATAGCCATGACGAATAGTATCGGAGAGATGGTACATCCCATCGCAATTCCAACTTCAAGGCCAATCCACTTCGTTGTGTACTCTCTGGTTGAAAATCTGACAGAAAAATCCTGCGAAATACAGCTTCAGCATTGCTGCAATCTCTTGTGGAACATGATACATTTCTAGGGCCTGCCACAACATCTGGTGTGGAACGGATCCATAAGCATTCGCTAGATCCAACCAGATTACATGGAGGTTTGTTCTGTCAGACTTTGCCTTTTGGATTGCTTCCCAGATCATTGTGGCATGCTCTAGACATCCTGGTGTACCTGGGATACCTCCTTTCTGAATGGTAGTGTCAATGTACCCATTTGCCAGGAGGTATGTAGTGAGTCTTTTCGCCATTACTGAGAAGAATATCTTCCCTTCCACATTGAGTAGTGAGATTGGCCTGAACTGACTGATGTCTGTGGAATTTTGTTCCTTCGGGATGTAGACTCCGTTTGCCTTTCTCCATTCCTTGCTTACGAGTTGGGTTTTCCACGCATTCTTCAGTAAACGGAGCAGTCGTTTGAGAACCTCAGGGCATCTTTTATACACCACATATGGAACACCATTAGGACCTGGAGCTGACTTGCACCGAGCTTTCTGGACAATGCTTTCTACCTCTTGCACCGTTGGGGGCTTGGTGTTAAATTCAGCTCCTGGCTTACCCGGCCATTTAAGGCCTGCCATGCTGCTGAGCGGCTCATTTTTGCGACCATCTGAATATGTCATTCTAAAGTGTTGTTCCAGGTCTTCTTTCCTGATGTTTAGCGTACCCGACCGTGGCTGCTCAAACAGTTCTTTGGCAAACTTGAAGGGCTCCCTAAAGAATCTTTCCCTATCCCTTCGAGTCTTCCTTCTCTTCCTGCACAACCTTTCCGCTCTACAAAGGGCATTATGTTGGCCTTTCAGGTGCTCCCAAACTTGCCGTAACCTATCCTTCTCTGTGGCAACTGCGTTCTTGAACAGTTTTCGGGCATGCTTCTTCTGTTTCCTGATTTCATCTATTTTAATTTGTCTTCTACTTTTCCGTGGTGGGTTACTTTCCCTTGCCTCCCTCACTCCGAACACTTTGCGACAGTGCAGATATATTATGTCGCCGAAGATTTCCAGCTTCTTCTCCAAAGTTAGCTGCTTCAGGCTGTTATCCAACTCTTTTGCCAAGGCTTCGTCCAGCTGTTCCCAAAGCCCTTTTGCACTGGCAGGTGGAAACTTTATTGCATCTCTCTTCCCGTCCAAGAAGTGTGTGAGATCATCATCTGGCAGATCAACTTGAATGTACTCAGCACTGTGGATTGACTCCTGGCTGCGTTCTTCTAACGTCTTATCCGTCGAGACAGAGCGCTGTTGATCTCCCCCTGATGACCTCCCACACCCCTTTTTCGTTCTGTGGATTTTCATTCCTCTCTGAGTAGAGAATTCCCTACCACAGGCACATGGAAATTCCAGCCGTTGTTCAGAGCTCGAAGTCCGTGTAACGGGTCTGGTCGATTCCATTGAGGCGCCTGTGGATTCATCATCCTCCCCCCCTTTCGGTGAATCCTGGGGGCATCTATCGTTTTTGGGTCCTATAGCAATTGAATACAGCTTACGGGGTGCTAACCCGGTCAGCCGGTTTCTAGTCTTTCCCAGTGTCATCTGTCTTTCCAGAAGTCAATCGGTCTTTTCCCGATCGTCACTGGTTTAACCATGCAACTATGATAGGAAACTCTTTACAGAGCGATACAACAGGAAGCAATCTGATCATCAGAAGAAGTCCCCCCATCTGACAAGTGTTTCGGCCCGATTACTCCTTTACACTCTAAGGGGGGGCGGGCCCACTTGGGTCATGACTCCCAAGCGTCTCAGCTTCCTGTTGTCTTGTATCGAAAATGAACCCATTTCACTTACGGTAGCAACTTTTAATCCACAACGCCAGCCGTGGGGGCAATTGTGAAAGTAACAAAGAAAAGACAAATTATTCCGTTCGTTCCGTCGCCCTTCACAACTAAGGACACACACTGAGACACGAGCGCGCAGCCGACGAACCTTAGCCACTGCGCGCCGCACGCCACTGAAATTCTGTACCTGACACACTCCCTATAGTATACATCGCCTGTTGCCCCAGAGTCGCAGCCCCCTCACTAGTACACCATAAAAACTCAGCGCTGTGGACTTAGAAAAATTTTTGTGTTTTCTGTACCGCAGCGTTTACCGTCACGATCTCCATTGAGTGGTATTCTGTTGTTTTGCATTTGTAGGACATGACCGATATATGACCATCGTCTTTTCCTTATATAGTTGGAGACATATTTCTGCCTAGAGTCTTCTCTTATTTGTCGATTAGTCTTGAATTCTTTCCAACTGATGTTCATGAGTTTTCAAAGACATTTGTTCTCGAATGTATTCAGCTTGTTCTCCAATGATTTTGTTATTTTCCAACTCTCACAGCCGTATGTTAACACTGAGATAACATTTGAATTAAACAGACGAAGCTTGGTATGTCTATTCAATGATCGTAATTTCCAAATGTTAGATAATCTATTGAAGGCGCTAGCTGCCAAAGCAATTCTAGTATGGATTTCTCTTGTTGTGTCACCATCCTGAGTCATTTTACTGCCTAAATAATTGAAACTTTCAACTTTCTGTAGTTTTTCCCCGTTCAAGATGATATCAAAGGTCTCGTTAGAAAAGTTCATAGCTTTAGTTTTAGAGGCATTTATTTGGAGACCTATTTTAACCGAGAGATGACACAAATTATTTACTGCTTCTTGGGATTGTCTGGTGTTGAACTTAAGAATGCTACATCATCTGCGAAATCCAGGTCCCCCAGGAATTTTCCATTTGTCCATTTTATACCTAATTGTTCATTGTGGGTATAGTTTCTCATAACCCAATCAATAGCTATTCCAAAAAGTAGTGGTGACATAATACAGCCTTGTTTCACCCCTGTTTCTACTGTAAACCATTCTGTATTCCCTTTATTTGTTCTAACACAACATCTTGCATTGTCATATAGCGCTTTGATTATATTCACATATTTTGTTGGAAAACCATAGATTGTAAGTATCTTCCACAATGATGGGCGGTGTAGAATATCAAAGGCTTTTTGAAAATCGACGAAGGTGATAATAAGTGGCGATTGCCTTTCCACTGATTCTTCTATAATTGTTCTTAGTGTGAATATTTGATCAATACATGATCGTTTCGGCCTGAAACCCGCTTGTTCTTCTCTGATCTTTTCGTCAGCATGCAATTTGAGTCTTTCTAACATCATGCAACATAATAATTTTCCAGGTACTGATAATAGAGATATACCACGCCAGTTATTACAGTCTGATAGATCACCTTTCTTCGGTAACTTTACAATAATACTGTCTTTCCATTGTTGTGGTGGTTGTTCTTCTCTCCATACTTCATTTATAATATCTAAAATTCTCAAGAGGTTGTTGTCATTAACTGCTTTAATCATTTCCCCTGAAATTTCGTCAACTCCAGCAGCTTAAAATTTTTAAATCTTTTAACGGCTTGTTTGATCTCGTCCAGCGTGAATTCATCGCAAGTTATTGGCAAGGTGGTTGTGGGTGTTTCATTATTAAAATCAGGTGTTACTGTTGGTGGTGGTCTGTTTAGCACCTCCATGAAGTGCTCAGCCCATCTCTTCATTTGTTCTTTTTCTGTTGGTATTGAATTCCCTAATTTACCTTTAACAGGTGTTTCCATAGCAGTAGGCTGGTGACATAGTTGTTTTGTAATTTGATAAAGGCACCTACTATTACCAGTTCTTGCAGCATTTCAGCTTCTACGGCCAGTTCATTGATGAAATGTCTTTTATCTCTTCGAGTTTTTGTCTTCACTTCTTTATTTAACAAGTTATAAGTTAGTTTGCAAGATTCAACTGCATTATGTGTACTTGCCGCTAATAGTTTAAGTTTTGCTGTTTTCCTTTCTTGTATTTTATCCCAAGTATCTTCTCTCATCCATTTTTTCTTTTTATGTACTAGGTATCCGGTGGTCGCTACTGCTGCTTCTGTCATTGCTGTTCTCAGTTGTTCCCATTTAGTATCGATTGTCTTGGTGGTGATATCGTTGTCAATTTTGCCTAAAGCATCGAAATAGTTGTTCATTTTGACATTATATTCCTCCTTTATATCATTTGATTGCAGTCTGTGTACATCTATTCTTCTATTTTTATTCTGTTGGTATAACTTCTTCAGTTTAATTCTCAGTTTAGCTATGCAGAGGTTATGATCGCTTCCGATCTCTGCACCTCTGTATGCTCTGACGTCTTGAACTGATGAGCGAAATTTTGCGCTTATGCAGAAGTGATCTATCTGGTTCTTAGTTCTGCCATCAGGTGAATTCCATGTTATCTTGTGGATATTCTTATGTGGAAAGATGGTGTCTGCCACAACGAGGTTTGATATTTCACAAAGTTCTAGAAGTCTTTCGCCATTTTGATTCATACAGCCTATGCCATGAGTACCGAGATATCTTTGTACTCCATCGTTGTTGTCACCTACTTTGGCGTTAAAATCGCCCATGACTGCTATTATGTCATGCTTGGGTATTGTGTTGATGGTACTTAGAAGTGCTTCATAGAAGTCATCTTTTGTGGTATCAAGAGCGTCGTTAGTTGGTGCATAACATTGTACAATTGAGAGCTTGAAAAATCTTGTCTGAAATCTAGCTAATATTAGCCTCTCATTAATAGGTACCCAGCTGATAAGCGATGCTGCTGCTTTCTGTGTCATTAAGATGGCTACTCTCTCTGTGTGACGATTATCATTACTACCAGAGTATATAATTTGCTTTTTTTCTTCTGAAATATATTTTATGCCCTTCCCCGTCCATCTACACTCGCTGAAACCCAATATGTCCAACTTATAATTATCCATTTCTTTAATTACTTCTTCCAATTCTGTTTCGGTAACAATAGCTTGTTTTACGATAGTGAATTGTTAACTCACTGATCAACCCTCCGATCCAACCGACCGATTCGAGGGTTTCGAGGTCAGTTATAGGAAAATTGAGATTAGACTTAATAAAAGTGTAGAAAAACATCTCCAGCAATTTAAAAATGGGTGTTTTTTACATCGAAGTTTAGGACCTATAATTGCACTAATGCTGACATATTTACATCGAACTCTGGCTTCGAATTTCCGCAGCCCCAGCGACATTAATCCATTCACACACTTTGCACGCACATGACCCAAACTACCAATTATCAGTACGATAACATGCGTTCTATAGCCTAGTTCGTTAATTTCTGCATTCAGTGGATAGTACTTGTCAAATTTAAATTGGTAACATTTATCTAAATGGGCGTCATATGGTATTGCTGCCTTCACTATAAAAGCTGTTTTGTTCTGTCGATTGATTATAGTTAAATCAGGGTTTTTTACGGCACGTGATTTAAATGAAGCATTACTACTGCCGAAAAGTGATGTTTTTAACTATTGTTTCTTTATTTATTGTTTATGTCCACTATTATTACTGTTTGAAGGATTTTCTCATAAATAATGTCTACAGCTCTATTGTGCCTTTGTTGGTATAAGGTTTGAAATTTGGTACATCCATTTAATAAATGTGACTCTGTTTCGTATTCTTCTTTGATCCTTAGCCGCCGACCGTCAAAGCAGTCAGTGGCCATCGCGCCTATTAAACGTCCTTGTAGGGCAACAACAAATTGATTCCACTTTGCTCGGTCGGCGGCTATCCTTCGTACAGTGCCCCAACTCTGGTTCATTCTTTGCATCTCACCCTCCACAGTCCTCCGCCAGGTTGTTTTGGTCGGCCTCTCTTTCGTTTTCCTTCAGGTGTCCAAAGCATAGCTGTTTTTGTGATGGCATCGGGGTCTCTTCTGAGGACATGGCCAACCCAGCTCCAGCGTCTGCCAGCTATGATGGTGTGCATGTCCTCTTGCTTGCTCCGAGTAAGCAGATCTTGGTTGGTGATGGTATTCGGCCAAAAGATTCGGTGAATTTTTCTTAGGCATGTTGTGTGAAAAGAGGACAATTTCGACGTTTCCTTCTCTGTAACTCTCCAGCATGCTGCACCATAGAGAAGCACAGAAAGCACACAGCTCTGATATAATCTTACATTTGTGCTTGTGCTGTTTTGAGAGGACTTCCAGCTGTTGTTTAAGCTAAAAAAAAAGGCTGTTCCTGCCTTATTCATTCTGATGTTGATGTCTTTGCCTGCCCCGCCGTCTGGTGTTACTACGCATCCTAGGTATGTGAAGATGTCTGTCTGTACCAGTTGCTGATTCCTTACTGATATGGGCTCAGGGTTGCTCACATTGAGCGTCATGACCTCCGACTTCTTTAAATTGATGTTCAAGCCCACCTGCTGGCCAAACTTATTAAGTCTATCCGTTTTTTCCTGGATGTGTTGAACTGAATGTGCTAGTAGTGCAATGTCATCTGCATATTCCAGATCTTCCAATGTAGAAAATATAGTCCATCTTATTCCTCTTGGACCGCCCTCTGTTGTCTGGAGCATCACCCAATCTATGACTGTTAAAAATAGAGTGTTTGAAAAGGGGCATCCCATTCGTACTCCTGTCTTCACCTCAAAGGTTAGGTTGCTCTGCCCAACACTACACGTAAAGTTGGCATAGAGGCTGTTTTATGATTGACACTATGCAGCTTGGAATTCCATAAGCCCTCAGTATTTTCCACAAACTGTCCCTATGTATGCTGTCAAAAGCCTTTTCAAAATCAACGAAATTAATGTACAGATGTCATTGCCATTCTGAGCACTGCTCTATAATGTTCCTGAGAGTGAATATATGATCTACACATCTTCTGTTCTTTCTAAATCCTGCTTGTTCTTTCCTCAGTTTGTGGTCTACTGCTTTTGAAATTCTCTGCTTAATTATCCTGCATAGTATTTTGCTGGGAACTGAGAGAAGAGTGATTCCTCTCCAATTATTGCAGTCTGCGAGATCTCCCTTCTTGGGCAATTAGACAATTTTTCCTTTGTTCCACTCTGATGGTGTTGTCCTCGTTTTCCAGATTTGTGCAAATAGTGGTTCTAATAGTTCTGCTGCTAGCTCAGGGTCTGTCTTAAATAGCTCTGCATTTAAGTTATCATGGCCAGGAGCTTTGCCATTCTTTAACCCTTTGATTGCTGTGATGAGTTCTTCTTTTCGTGGAATGTCTGTATTTACATCTAGATCGTTTTCAGCCTCAGGAACATTCAATTGTGTCTCTGGTTGTTCCTTGTTCAGAGTTTCTCTGAAGTCCTCTGCCCATCTTGCTTCCTGTCCTTCTGCTGTCGTGATGAGATTTCCTTGCTTATCTCTTACTAATGTAATATTGTTTGCACCTCGTTTTCCACTGATGAATTTAGTTATTTTGTATACGGTGCTTTGTTCATTTCTCAGTGCTGCCTCTTCTGCCTGTCTTGCAAGATCGTCTAGGAAATTCCTTTTGTTAGCTCGGGTTTGGCGTTTAACTTCCTTGTCCAGCTGACTGTACTGTTCACTAAATAGTTGCTTTAACCTGGGGGACTTCGCTTCTGTTTTCTTCCTTTTCCTTTCCTTTCTCAGTGTTATGGTGTTTAATGTTTCTGGTGTTTTCCAGTCTTGCTTCTTCCTTTCCTGGAATCCCAAGCATGATTTGCTGCTTTCCTTATATATTGTTGAAATGGTGTTGGATTTCTGGTCTATATCATCAGTCAATGTCTTTTCCTGACTTTTGGCACATTGATATCGTTTCTTTATGTCAGCCGCAAAAGCTTTTCTGGTAAGGGGGTCCTTCAATTTGCTGATGTCAAACCTTTTCTGTGTAGTTACATTTCGTCCAGCCCTTCTTAGTTTCACTTTCAGTTTTGCTACTGTGGTAAAGTGGGATGTTATAAATATTTATAGGGGACTTAGTATACTGACTGAGATCAGCTGTGAAGGTATCTGTATCTAATAGGTGTAGTGTTTTACAGATAACCTTACTTGCTACCACATTATGCCTCAGTCAGAATTATTCTGGAATATTGTGATGACTACGTTAAATGTCTAGGGTATGTATATGATGAAGTGTAAGTCACAACAACAACAGACAGATAAACAATTTAATTTATTCCACCACACTTGACAACACTGTGACACTCACACACATGTAACATTCTATAAGACTATCTTAAATGAGTCACTGGTAAATTTTCAAATATCAATATGTATTAAGTACTTTCATAATATTTATGTCCTGATTCAAATACAAAGTGAACCAGGAATCACAATCAATTTTAATTACAAGTTATATGTACAGGATTTATCAATATGATTCTTGTAGTGACATATATTATTAATAGTATCCTATGTGTGTCAGTTGTGTAGTAGTAATATGAGTTAATACTGGTGTTTTTTTTTTTCAAGCTAGGTTGTTATTTGTCATCATGACTTCAAGTGTTTTTTTCTGTTGGTACTAGTATTGTTGATGGTCTCAGTTCCGTTCATTAAAACAATTAATTTCCCCTCTTATTTTTATACAATGTCAGTTTAAGATGGGTTTACATAATGTTGAGCTCCGCTGGCCACATAGGCTTATCTTTCGTGATGGCGGCAGGAAAAGACTCCTCTGCTCGATTGCTCCCCTGTGTTCTGGAGACACCTCACTGTTTGCTATATGGACCAAGGAGTATGCTGTCCGCCTCTGGATTCAGCAAAGCTCAGACCAGGTGCTGCTCAATAACGTTTGGACCACGGTCCCTGAAACAAGAAGGTTGTACCTCCTACTTCATAAATAATTTATAATCTATTTACAGACTGAACACATCACATAACAAACACTGAGTTCAGAGCGGTAGGCCAACTGTCAGCTTCATCTGAAATAATTTACACCAGTATATTCCTCCCTAATGGTTACTACGCCTCTGCAATTCCAGCATTATTTCTTTCTAGTCAATAATATAGGTGTCAGTGTACTGTTTGGCAATTCCATGCAGTTTTACTTTCCTCCGACACCTTCTGTTCAGGTTGGAGCACTATATAGGCTTTACCTCATGTTCGCTACTGAACCACACATATATACAGACATAAATTATCAATTTACATTCAATTTTCATTAAAAAGATATTGAATATATCAAGCTTACCACAATTCATGGAATAATACACAGTTACGTTGAATGGCAATGAATATAGCACAACTTCGATCTGCCGATGTCCCAGGCTTTTATTTAGAAAAATATGCACTGGTGCTCAACGCACTGGTTCTGTAGTAAGTTTATTTGAACATGTGGTGGTGACCTGACGCCTCTGATTGACTATATTCGCGGGTCTAACCAATCGTGCCATGTTTACCCAATCGTTTGGAAAAAAAGTACTCCTACTCCCGTTTCCCCTGACAACAAAAGATAGTATTTATAGCCCGACTAATCGTGTTTAGCCTTACATTTCTTGCGCTCCAATCAAATCGGATTTAACATGGAGACCCATTTCCCGTACAATGGTGGGGTGAAAATCTGCCACTGAGCGATTCTGATTTGGGTGTTGTCTGACATCCCTCACTATTTCTTTTGGCTATAATTTGGTAATTCCTAGACTATTTGCGTAACGTTTAACATATTCTTTGTCAGCAAGTCCTAAGGAACCCAAATATTCAAATTTAAAGGAGCTAAGTGGCTGCGTTCAAAATATGCATTTTCTTCTACCTCCTGTTTACTTCGAATACGATGTGGTGTCTGGGTACTGTAATGTTTTCAAACGTAAACCAGTATAATGTCATGTTTCCTAATAAGCGTTTTGTGAGTTTTTAAAAACTAACTCTCGTGTGTGTAGTGTTTTTTTTCACTGTCGATTTGAAAAAAGCTAGTGCTTGTGGCCTTACACGCGTGATGGTAGTAATTGTGTATCGCGAGACGCGTGTTTAGTGTTGCATGCGTTCCGGCTTTCAGCCTCTCCCTTTCTTTCTATCTTTAGTCCATCTGTCTTTCGTTTTTGGGCAACGTAGTGTATAAAATGACATGAATGGAATTTTAAATCTAGGTCAACTTGCGTATCTCAAGGTTTTTCTTAGAAATGCAGCACATGTTTTATCGTAGAAAGCGGGTATTGAAGCAGTAGGCTTTTACTATCAACGTGAAACGTTACAATTTGCAGACGAAGGAGAAAACAAGGGGGATTTCGAGTACAGTCATTGTGACAGCACTGTTCTTTACCATTCTTCTTTCCTTTTATTGAATTTATGTGTTAGGCTTTACATTTACCTGATAATTTATATATGTGGATTAGAATATTTCACGACATCTCCCCTCTTAAAACAGACATCTTATGTCAGTCCTTTATTCTATATACACATAGATAAATGTAAGTCAACTCGACTTTACTCTGCTGTTGTGCTATCATGGTTTTATGTAGTTGGGTCCATTCAGAGTAGGCACTACTCATGAAATCTGCCTCAGACCTCTACAACCAATAATATCTTTCGGTTATGTTACTGAACAGCCGCAAGTATGACTGCTTGTCTTAATGCTGCTTCACAACCCGTATTTACCATTTCTCTTCTCTGAGTCTGCGCAATGACATGTCCAGAGAACATTAGATTTTCCTCAAAATGTACGTTATGAGGAGATAACATATACCTGGTGATAGCAGAGTTTTCATAGTGGATCCCATAATATTCTTATTAGCCTGTATGAAACATTCGGAATATCCTCAATCAAAGAGGCAACTCAGGGATTCATTACGTTCCTCCGAATTGTTTACATCCAACAATTTTGTCTGATCTCAGGTTTTACTGGAATCTGATAGTAGCCTTTACTCAGGTCCACTTTTGAGAAATGTTTAGCTTTATTTTGTCTGGCAAACAACTGATTTGTATCCGGCAATGGATCCACCTGTCCTTCTGTAATAGCATTCAGTCTCCTGTAATCTATACAGAGTCTATGTTCTCCAGAGGGCTTCCTTAAGAGTACAACACCGGAACTATACGAAGATTCACTGTGTGAATTAATTCCTTCCTTCAACAAATAGTCTATCTCTTCCTTCAAAGCTTTCTCCTTAGCAAAAGGAATCGAATATGGTTTCATACAGACAGGTGTGGGGTCTATCAGTTTCATATCATATTCCAATAAGTTTGTATGCCCAGGTCGGTCTGTTAACACCTCTGTATGAGTATCTAGAACCTGTTGCACTCTCTCTTTCTGAGTTTTCGTTAAATGTGTACTGATTTTCACCTGTGCCGCTGTCTCACAGGGGTGTAATGGATATTCAAATGATGAAAGTGGTTCCTTTTTCATCTCCATGGCAATGGACAAGGTCAACAAGTGTGTCTCTTCCTGATGTTCTCTTTCCAAATATTTCTTCAGGAGATTCACATGATAGATTTTTTCTTTCCCCTTCTTATCTATCTTATAATTGGTTCTAGACACCTTCTCTAGAACTGTATATGGACCTTGCCTTCCAATTTGTAACTTATTCTGACTACCGGGGAGAAGAAGCAGTACCTTCTCTCCCACAGCCAAATCTCTGTCTTTTGCTTTCCTGTTATAATAGGCAGCATGTTTCTTCCTGGCTTGTTTCAAATTTTCATTGGCAAGTTTCCAGCCAGTTTTTAAACGAGTGGTCAGCTCATTCACATATTGGTATGAGGATGTAATATTTTCCTCTGCCTTTTCGTCAGTCCACGTTCTTAACAGAGTTACATATGGACTTTTAAATTCGGAAACTTATTTCTCCTGGCACATGCCAGGTCCTTTCCACCCGAAGCTCTGTAGTGATGATTTTTCTTCCCAGAATTATCATGCACAAAACGACCGCTACCAATTTTTTTCTTGGGGCTTTCTCCCCACTTAAAATTCTTGATGAGAAATTTCCTCTCTACATCCTCTTCCTCCAGTTTGTTTAAGTCCGATTGAGGGATTTTCGGCTTATCCTGGGGTAAGACATCTTTTTGCACTCTCCGCATAGTGGCCATTGTAAAACAGTTAAGTGAAGCTTGTCCGTGAAAAGGGGCTTCCCATTTCATTTGGTCCACTTTATCAAATTTATTTTTCTTTTTATTATCAGGCCTAATTTTGCCCCTTGGCGTGTCCAGGTCCTGATCAATGTTCCCACTTGTGGGTGTTCTCTCATGTGCTATTGTTGCGTGATAAATTCTCGCAACATCGTTTTATTTCAATATCTATTTTATAACGCAAGGGCAACAACTGCTTGAAATTTATAGTCACTTTTCTCGGTAAGCATTTGTCTTCTCGCGTTGGTATCGAATGCAGTTAAGTTTGAGCTGTGGTCATTTTGCGCTGGACTGCGCATGACTTGTCTTGCTTCTTGGTCGATCGGTTTCCGCCCACCACTAGTGGAGTGAGCGATTTGGAATGGCGAAAGAGATGCCTCGTTGAAGAGGGGATCTCCGCTATTTTTTTGTTCTGTCAGGAATGTGAGAGTCCTCTTATGGATATTTCGTTTATTCGAGATAATACCTCTAGTGTATTTGCACATGCCGGGAGGCATAATATTTCTGTGTATTTCCGGAAGGCAAGGTAAATTAACATTTTCATTAACTCTATCGATTTTTGGTCGTGAACGATTTCTGGTTCATAGCCTGTCTTCGAAAGTCGTCGTCACGAGATGTTTTCCTAGCTCACATGTCGCTGTATTGTGCTGCATCGGTTGATGCAGGTTCCAAGGACCATTACTTGCTACTTTGTTAAATGAACTAGGTTTGAAAAACCTTTATTATCTAGAGGATATTTTTTGAGGACATTATTTATACTTCGGCAGACGTGTCTGTCTTGCTGAAGTCAAACTAAGGAGAGTGAACTGATCTCATACATCTGGTTATCTCCTGGCTGTTATAGAAAGGGATGGAGTTTTTCACCTGACTACATTTACAGCACTTTGAAATATAACATGCATCTGACTCATCATTGTAATGCTGTCTACCGTCTATTGCTGTATTGAATGTTGCTGTGATAATGACTGTTTGATGTGCCTACATATTCGCGTAACCATTTTGTTACTGTGGCGTCCACAATAAATAATGAAGAAAAACGTCAACGGCTGTTACAAGAATCATTGACTTTATACGTCGTGAGTTTACTGACGTCCTATGTGGATTGCCCTGTTATTTTTGTATGAACATTGTTTTGACTGAACACATCTGCACACCACACAAAACCAGACATGCGGATACCATCCATCATCATATGGCATCACGCATCATTTGGTGGCCATAAGCTGGTTTGATTCTGGTACCAGCAAACACGGGGTCCCTTACCCACTTCATTTTCAACAAGAATTCATCAGCATCCTTCAAGAAATTAACATTCTTCAATACAGTCAACATCTTCAAAATTTTCAAAGTACTCGGCGTTGCCCGGTAAAAGTCAAAATTTCAACTTTTTGACGGAAACAAGTATTTGACAGTACCCGGCGTTGTTACATGTTGCCGGATAACTCGGACTGCTGTTATCTTTTACGCAAGTCAAGCAAGTTGCTGCTGTCAAGGTTCCAGTGCTGTCGTTTTTGTGAAGGTCAAGTGCCGGTTGAAACGGGTTGTTTTCTGAAGAAGGCCAAGTACCGATTTCCATCAACTTACTTTTGGATTAGAAGGTCAAGTGCCGAAACAACTCAACACACAGTATTTCAGAAGCTCTTGTACCATCGTGTTAGCAGTGGAAGCAGTTCAGATGTGCCATCATCGTTGGAGCTTCGCTCTTTAGGACGTTGATTGACATCCGTTTTTTTTCTGCTGTTCTACGATTGGAAGCCTATAAGTTAAGTGGCCTGTTTGTATGTAAACTGTGCCCTTATACTTCTGCTGAGTCTTCTGTGTATCATCTCATTCTATATGTTATATGTTTATATGTTATTCGTATATTTATATGTTTATATTTCAGCGGGTTCTCGGTTGGGTGGTGTCTCCGTTAGATTATGCCACGTCATAGAGGTCGTCTATTGTGAGCGTTTTCTGTAAGGTTTGCAAATTTCCAATACTGGAATTTGCTAAGCGACTTCTGTTGCTATTTATGTTAGCTGTGATGACATGTTTTAATATTGTTTTCGTTATTATTTCGCATTCTTTAGTTTTGTTTTGATTTGTTTGTATTTGTTAGCCTACTCTTGTCTATAATTTAGTTTCATACAACATTTTTGTTTATACACTGTGGTGTCATGTATTTTGTTTAATTCTATCGCAGATATCGTCACATTTTTTGTGATATTTCATTAATTTCTGCTTTATTTTTAGTTGATTTCTGCGAACGTTTTTGTATTGTTGCTGATCTTTGTTATTGTTTACATTGTTATTGTTTACATTGTTTGTATTGTTTACATTTTCAATGTTTACATTCTGCATGTGTTTACATAGTCA
This sequence comes from Oreohelix idahoensis, assembly GCA_024509875.1. Lineage (NCBI taxonomy): Eukaryota > Metazoa > Mollusca > Gastropoda > Stylommatophora > Oreohelicidae > Oreohelix > Oreohelix idahoensis. The sequence goes on from JAMPIV010007065.1 coordinate 58,151, forward strand.
TTGTTTACAGTTATAGTAATTAGTTAATGGGCTATGCTAATGCACTGTTACTACTACACTGATGATAAATGAATGATGAATAGTGTCGTGCACTATTGAATGAGAAGTGCACTTATGATCAAGAATTGATTGTTGATATTTCATATACAAGTTCTTTGATTGGAGACTTGTTTCCCACAGAGACTGGGATAATATAAGGTGATGTGAATATACAAGTGCTTAATAAAGACTTGTTACACTTAGGTTTGAAATAAATTAGTTAATTATTTCAGGTTTTGGACTCATATGTTAGACAACATGTCTACATTTGAGCACTTTATTGAGCAGGGTAAATTGCTTGGCAAGACTGGTGATAAGTTAGAAGAATTTGCAACTGCTCGATATGATAAAGCAATGGAAGCTGAACAAAAGAAACTGCAGATGCAGGTGGATGAAAAAAGATTCCAAATGGAAATGGAAAAACAAAAAAGGGAATCAGAAGCTGAGGAAAGAAAACTCCAGCTACAGCTAGAATCTAAAAGACTTGAAAAAGAAGCTGAAAATAAAAGACTTGAAAAAGAGGCTGAAAATAAAAGACTTGAAAAAGAAGCTGAAAATGAAAGACTTCAAAAAGAGGCTCAGGCTGAGGAAAGAAGATTACAGAGAGAGTCTGATGAGAGGAAAGAGAAAGCAAAAATGGAACATGAAGAAAAGGTCTTAGCTTTAGAGTTGGAAAAATTGAAATTGACGAGCATGAGTAATGGTAATGATTCAAACAAGGGTTCATCTTCTGGTAAGGCTAATAATGATACTTTTAAGATTAAGTTACCAACATTTAGTCCTTCCAGTGATGACATAATGTTCTATCTGGACAGATTTGAACAAGCATGTACAGCTCATAACATAGACAAAGCAAAATATGTTTATCAGTTATCAGGGATACTGACAGGTAAAGCTCTAAGTATATTAAATATGGTGATGAACCTGACAAGAACAATTATGAGGTTGTCAGGGCCGCTTTGTTAAAGAAATATCAGCTTAACGAAGACGGCTATCGTCTACAATTTAAAAACATGTTACCTGAAAATGGAGTTGAATTCTCCGAGTTTATTGCAAGAATACGCATTACTTTCTCACGATGGGTTGAACTATCTAAGACGGAAAAAACTTATGAAGGACTTATGGGACTTAATACTTAGAGACAAAGTCATGTCGTCTGTCAATGAGTCTTTCCTTGCTTTCCTTCATGAACGTAAACCTAAAACAATAAAAGAAATGGAAGATTTCTGTTGCCAATACGTAACTGCGCACCCACACATAACCATGGGTAACTCTAAGGTGAAAGAAGGTTTACCAGTTGCTTCGGCAGCTCCGTATGGCCAAAACTTTGCTCGTAGATTCCAACAAAATTTTGATAGAAAGAGTAGCGGTAATTTCTGTCAAAATCATGGAAATCAATTTCATGGTGATTCTTCTTCGAAGAATTGGAGACAACCTGATAGTGGTCGTTACTATCACCCTAATAATTATAGGCATTTCAAAAGAGGATATGGTAATAGAGGTTATTCCTGCCGAAGACCTCAGAACCAAACAAATAGATGTTCGCATCAATGTGAACATGATAGTAATCGTGGAAACTGGAATTCGAACCAGGATAACAATTACAATAGAGACAATAATAACTGCAGAGATAATAATAACTTTGATAACTTCAGAGGTAATAATAGTCGGGGTAGATCTCAACACAAAAAAAAGAGATATCAGCAGGCTAATGCTGTACAACAGGAAACTGAGGGAGCCTGTAATCATGTTGTTGATAGTAAAACCTTTGACGCTGTCACTGGTTCTGATTTTGACTTTGAGAGAGCAAACAAATGCCCCCAATGCAGTACTTTATTCGAACCGGGTACCATAACTACTTTGAGTTGTGGTCACCCACTTCCCGCTCTTCCTGCTGCTGTTGCGCATGACGGGAGGGGTTCTTTAATTCTACATAAGGGTCTTGTTAATGATACTCCGGTCTCACTACTTTCGATTCCGGATGCACCACTATTGGTGTTAGACAATCGCTTGTAGATCCATCTTGTGCTACAGGAAGGGTTATTAAATGTGTCACATTTGGCGGCACTCTAGAAAAATATCCTACTGCTGTAATTCGCATTGCCACTCCTTTCTTTACTGGAGATGTGCATGCTTGTCTCTTACCTAATCCTATTGCGGACCTTATTATTGGTCGTATTCACGGAGTTAGGGAGTGTACCCCCACAGCAGATTGCTGCTTGGGAAGATAATAACATGCAAGCTACAAATGCAGTAGTTACAAGAGCACAAGCTCTACAAACACCCGAAACTTCACTGAATAGTGATAATGAAGTTGATAGCCAAGATAGTCACTTAGTAATTACTCGTGACTCTTTCATAAAATTGCAAGAAGAAGATCCTTCTTTAAAAAAATTCTTCGTTCTTGCGAAGAAAGGTGATCCGAATCAGGATACAAATAGAAAATCTTGGATTGCAATGAGAAACGGCGTACTTGTACGTATGGTACAAGATTCGACTACGTCGGCACATTCGCAAATTCTTGTTCCCAAGAGCATGAGAGTCCAAATATTACAACATGCTCATGACTCGCAATGTGCTGGACATATGGGTTTTGCCCGTACGAAGTCGAGAGTCCTTGCGGCTTTCTTTTGGCCTTTTGTCAATAAGGACATTCGTATTTACTGCCGATCATGCAAGGTATGTCAGGAGGTCAAATCTAGAGGACCACGACATGCTGCGCCTATCCAGGCTGCTGACATTCCTATTCGGCCGTTTCAGAAAATAGCCATAGATATTATTGGCCCTTTTAAGGTCAAGTCGGCCAGAGGACATCAGTTTATCCTTACATGTGTCGATATGTGCACACGTTGGCCAGAGGCTATTCCTCTTAAGAGCATATCTACTACAGATATCGCAGATGCACTTTGGTTGATATTTTCTCGCTTGGGGTTCCCCAGAGAAATATTGTCAGACCATGGCACTCAACTCATATCTGACACTATGTCACAGGTAATGTCTACCTTACATATTGAACGATCTCTCAGTAGTATCTACCATCCTATGTCTAATGGGTTAGTTGAGCGTCTGAATAGAACGCTCAAGACTTTGCTTGGTAAGATAACTGAAGATCATCCTCAAGATTGGGACAGGGTTTTACCCGCGGCTCTCTTTGCCTATAGAGAAGTCCCTAATGAACACACAGGATTTTCTCCCTTCGAACTTGCCTTTGGCGCGCGTCCACGCGGCCCTATGTCTTTATTACACGATCTCATCACTGCCGATGATATTAGCGATGAAACTCAATCCTCATATGAGTATGTCATTGCTCTTAGACAAAAGATCATTGAGGCATGTAAGCTAGCAACAGCTTCATCAGAAATTGCTAAAGAGAAGGCAAGGCAGTTTGCTAACAAGAATAGATGTCTACGACAACTTTGTCCAGGTGACAAAGCATTCGTCCTACTCCCCAGTAGGGAAAATAGACTTCTTATTGCATGGAAAGGTCCGTATGCAATAGTCTCTCGGATTTCCGATGTTGACTGTGTGGTCGATATTGATGGAAAGCATAAAACTTTCCACATAAACATGCTTTCGGAATTTCACGAACGTCCGGACTATTTGCTGCCTATTTTCCAGGCAACGGATGATGCTCCTGCACCTCACGGTCATTATTCATCCCTGTCTGTCATTCAGGATGAGGAAGCTACCTTCTCTGATGTCAACCTTCCCCTTCCAGTGGTTCCATTACATTCCACGGAATCTTGGAAAAACGTTTCTGTTTCTCCTAATCTTTCTGGTGACGAACATCGACAAGTCTCGTCGATGTTACAAACATTTCAGGATGTTCTCACTGACATTCCTGGACACACAGATGTCATAGAACATGACATAATTCTTACCGACAATAATCCAATTAGGGTTAGGCCGTATCCTATTCCTATACACTTTCAGTCCCAAGTGGAAAAGGAATTGGATGAAATGATTCAATTAAATATAATTGAACCATCGACTTCACCATATTCTTCTTCCATGGTTATTGTCCGGAAGAAGGATAAGAACATACGAATTTGTGTTGATTATCGCAAATTGAATCAGGTCACAAAGTTCGACGCTGAACCGATGCCTTTGTTAGAAGATCTACTGATTAGACTTTCTAATTCTAGATTCTTCACTAAACTTGACTTGTCTAAAGGTTATTGGCAAGTGCCTTTAGCAGAGCATGCCAAACCTCTTACTGCTTTTTCTACACCTAGGGGTCTATTTCAATGGAATGTTATGCCTTTTGGTCTCATGAACGCCCCTGCCACTTTCGTTCGCATGATGCGTCGAATTCTGTCACATCGTTCGGATGTCATCGCATACTTAGATGACATCTGTCTCTTCAGTGATACCTGGGAAGATCACTATTTAGGGTTATATGACTTACTGTCCACTCTACGTGAGAATAATTTGACAGCAAAACCTTCTAAAGCTTTTGTTGGTTTTGGTGAAATCTCTTTCCTGGGTCATCGTGTTGGTCATGGTCTCTTGAAGACAGAAGACCACAATACTTCCAAAATACTGAACATCTCTGTTCCTAAAACGAAGAAACAAGTTAGGAGTCTCTTAGGTTTAATTCAATTTTATGGGAGATTTATTCCAAATTTATCTTCGATCATGGCACCTCTCTCAACATTGTTGAAGAAAGGGTCGCCTAATCTGGTCCGTTGGTCTGAAGAATGCCAATCTTCACTAGACCAAATCAAGAATATATTTTCTTCTCCTCCCATCTTAAGATTACCTACTCTTGATAGGACTTTTGTTCTTCGGAGTGATGCTTCATCCACTGGGATTGGAGCAGCACTGATGCAAGAATATGCAAATACTCTGCATCCTGTTATGTACATTTCTAGAAAACTAAATGCGGCAGAGAGGAACTACTCGGTTTTAGACCGTGAGTTGTTAGCGATGGTTTGGTCAATTCTAAAACTACAAAGATTCCTCCTGGGCGCACATTTCATTCTAGAGACTGATCAGAAAGCTCTTACAGCTATTCAGACTAAGAATTTGAAGAGTTCGAGATCCACTCGATATGCTATAGCTCTTCAACCTTTTCACTTCACGGTACGAGCTATCCGTGGTGCGGATAATGTGATGGCTGACATTTTGTCTAGATGCCCACATGACTCCAACTAATACTTCTGTCCTATATTTCCATATATTACAGAGTCATAACACACCTATATTTCTACAATAGATTAGCACATCTGTACTTACTTTATATGTACACACTATCGTGCTTTGTTGTCATCTTCTTCTGTTCGTTTTTTAAGATGATAGAGGAGGACTGAGTAGTTAATATAAGGGCCGTTAGTTTACTAAACAGCCACAATTATTAATAATGTATTGTTCCTTATGAAGCATATTAGTTATTAATTAGCATTATATTGCTTGTACTTTCTCAGAATGTCATTGTTGAGCTGAGGACTTACCTTACTAGTATCAAGCATGACGAGTTCTAGATTGTGTACTTACCCTCGGAATACCAGAGCATATGTCCTGGATCGTCATGTAGTTTAACTTTACTATGTACTTATGTCATTACATGTCAAAGAATGTACTATTTAAATTTTCCTATCAGATTTGTACATCCATTTTTAAAGACAATATTAGAGTATGCTGTTTAATGATGATTATAGTAACTTGCATACGTATATTGTGTTTACATGCTAACGTGATGTGTGTTGGTGACACCTCCCCGATGTGAATATTTTTTGAGACATATTTATTTTTCTGTTGAGGTATATCCTCACCAGACACTCTATAATTAGCCTATTGTTTGGCAATTTAGTTAATTATCAGCGCATAATTCGTGCGTTTTGAGCCGCTTATCGCATGCTCTTTGATATTGAAAAAAAAAAAAATATGTTCCACATTTTTTTTTTTATCGGGAGGAGGTGGTGATATGTTGCGTGATAAATTCTCGCAACATCGTTTTATTTCAATATCTATTTTATAACGCAAGGGCAACAACTGCTTGAAATTTATAGTCACTTTTCTCGGTAAGCATTTGTCTTCTCGCGTTGGTATCGAATGCAGTTAAGTTTGAGCTGTGGTCATTTTGCGCTGGACTGCGCATGACTTGTCTTGCTTCTTGGTCGATCGGTTTCCGCCCACCACTAGTGGAGTGAGCGATTTGGAATGGCGAAAGAGATGCCTCGTTGAAGAGGGGATCTCCGCTATTTTTTTGTTCTGTCAGGAATGTGAGAGTCCTCTTATGGATATTTCGTTTATTCGAGATAATACCTCTAGTGTATTTGCACATGCCGGGAGGCATAATATTTCTGTGTATTTCCGGAAGGCAAGGTAAATTAACATTTTCATTAACTCTATCGATTTTTGGTCGTGAACGATTTCTGGTTCATAGCCTGTCTTCGAAAGTCGTCGTCACGAGATGTTTTCCTAGCTCACATGTCGCTGTATTGTGCTGCATCGGTTGATGCAGGTTCCAAGGACCATTACTTGCTACTTTGTTAAATGAACTAGGTTTGAAAAACCTTTATTATCTAGAGGATATTTTTTTGAGGACATTATTTATACTTCGGCAGACGTGTCTGTCTTGCTGAAGTCAAACTAAGGAGAGTGAACTGATCTCATACATCTGGTTATCTCCTGGCTGTTATAGAAAAGGATGGAGTTTTTCACCTGACTACATTTACAGCACTTTGAAATATAACATGCATCTGACTCATCATTGTAATGCTGTCTACCGTCTATTGCTGTATTGAATGTTGCTGTGATAATGACTGTTTGATGTGCCTACATATTCGCGTAACCATTTTGTCACTGTGGCGTCCACAATAAATAATGAAGAAAAACGACAACGGCTGTTACAAGAATCATTGACTTTATACGTCGTGAGTTTACTGACGTCCTATGTGGATTGCCCTGTTATTTTTGTATGAACATTGTTTTGACTGAACACATCTGCACACCACACAAAACCAGACATGCGGATACCATCCATCATCATATGGCATCACGCATCAGCTATGCTACACCTTTCTACAAAATTCTCAATGTCCCATCTTGCCTTGGGCCAATAATAATTGTGAGCCACCTTTTGGATGATGGTACCTATCTTCTCATGGTCCCCATCTGGTTTCACATGTAGGCTCCTTATTAAGTCTGCCCTATATCTTTTAGGAAGTACCAGCTGTCCCTGACCTTTGGATCTAGCTCCAGTCTTCCTATACATCAGCTTGTTTTTCATGTAAAAATCTCCCTTGCCTGGAGTTGTATGACAAGTTGACAATTTCCTGAAACAAGGCTTGAGGGTTTTATCCCCAGCCTGTGCCTTCCTCATCTCTTCTGGAGTGGTATCTAACAGAATATCCTCCTCCTTTCTTGAGGTCGACCTGACCTGAAGGGTGGCCATAACTATAGGGTTCCTTCTGCAACGGTCAGTGTCATGATTGTTCATCTTACAATTTTTATACCACCTTTTCCCTTGGTTGAAAGATTTTCTTTCATCATATTTCCTTTCATCGAATTGTGGGGTTTTATTTTTATTGTCATACCGTGGCCTATCAAATTGGTGCTTACCTTTGTTTTGATCTCTAGGATCAAATTTATTAAAGTTCTGTGGTGCCCTAAAATTATCCACCTGTTTCTTTTTGTTACCTGATACCTCTGCCTGAGCCGCTTGATACCTTTCAGCAACATTTAGCAACTCACCCAGCCTCTCTGCACCTTGTTCCATGAGAAACTTTCTCAGGTCTGGAGCCATGGACTCTCTTAATTGTTCTATAAGGACCATTTCCTTAAGATCTTGGGTTTTCCCCAGAGAAGTCCATTTCTCCAAGTATGTCTCTAACCGTGCAGAGAACTGGTGATAGGTTTCACCTGACAGTAGTTTAGCATTCCTAAATTTTTTCCTATAAAATTCTGCGTTCTTTTCATATCTTAACAAAAGAGCCTGCTTTAGCATGTCATAATTTTCCTGATCACCTCTGCTCATTTTGGCAAAAACTTCATAAGCTGCCCCACGAAGACCTTGAGATAACTTTAAGCTCCACCTTTCTCTCTCTAACCCATATGTGGTAGCTAATAGTTCATATCTATTTAGATAGCTCTCAATATCATCGTCTTTCTCAACAAAATGATCTAAATGAAAATTCATAGCTGAGGTTGAGGCTCCTGGCTAGCAGTGGCATCAGAGGTAAAGGGACTGGCACCATTTTCAGGAGCATGGCCTTGAAACTCAAACTCCCTTAATCGTAACTCATGTTCCCTTTGTAATCTCTTTTCCTCCTTTTCTGCTTCCCTCTCTGCAGTCAATCTTCTTTCTTTTGCTTCCCTTTCTGCAGCTTGTCTTCTTTCCTCGGCGTCCAATGCTTTAGCCTCTTTGTCAGCCTCAATCTGCAACCTCTTAGCCTCAGCCTCAAGCCTCAGCCTCAATTGCAACCTCTTAGTCTCAGCCTCTAACCTTTCTTTCGGCCTCTTTTTCTAATCTTCTTTCTTCCCGTTCAATATATTTGTCACATTCAGCAGTGACATAAGCAATCATAATTTGCCCGTCCATTCCTAACTCTTTCGCAGTCTGTACAGCAGCAGATCGAAATTTTGCCAAGTCGGCCATTGTCTAACATGCAATTGTAAACAATTCAATATTTCAATAATTATCTAAGGACACTACAGGCACTGAGAGCTCAACCTTATTTATTTCACCCAAGGATACATTTTAACTCTTATTATTCCCTGAAGTGAATTACCCCCAATATTTTTAATAGGGAAAGATTCAAAATCCCGAGAGCGAGACCCCAATATATGTGGTAAAGTGGGATGTTATAAATATTTATAGGGGACTTAGTGTACTGACTGAGATCAGCTGTGAAGGTATCTGTATCTAATAGGTGTAGTGTTTTACAGATAACCTTACTTGCTACCACATTATGCCTCAGTCAGAATTATTCTGGAATATTGTGATGACTACGTTAAATGTCTAGGGTATGTATATGATGAAGTGTAAGTCACAACAACAACAGACAGATAAACAATTTAATTTATTCCACCACACTTGACAACACTGTGACACTCACACACATGTAACATTCTATAAGACTATCTTAAATGAGTCACTGGTAAATTTTCAAATATCAATATGTATTAAGTACTTTTCATTAATATATATGTCCTGATTCAACTACAAAGTGACATATTTTATTAATATTATCCTATGTGTGTCAGTTGTGTAGTAGTAATATGAGGTAATACTGGTTTTGTTTTTTCAAGCTATGTTGTTATTTGTCATCATGACTTCAAGTGTTTGTTTCTGTTGGAACTAGTATTGGAGATGTTCTCAGTTCCTTTCATTAAAACAATTAATTTCCCCTCTTATTTTTATACAATGTCAGTTTAAGATGGGGTTACATAATGTTGAGCTCCGCTGGCCACATAGGCTTATCTTTCGTGATGGCGGCAGGAAAAGACTCCTCTGCTCGAGTGCTCCCCTGTGTTCTGGAGACACCTCACTGTTTGCTATATGGACCAAGGAGTATGCTGTCCGCCTCTGGATTCAGCAAAGCTCAGACCAGGTGCTGCTCAATAGCTTTAGGACCACGGTCCCTGAAACAAGAAGGTTGTACCTCCTACTTCATAACTAGTTTATAATCCATTTACAGACTGAACACAATACATAACAAACACTGAGTTCAGAGCGGTAGGCCAACTGTCAGCTTCATCTGAAATAATTTACACCAGTATATTCCTCCCTAATGGTTACTGCGCCTCTGCAATTCCGGCATTATTTCTTTCTAGTCAATAATATAGGTGTCAGTGTACTGTTTGGCAATTCCATGCAGTTTTACTTTCCTCCGACACCTTCTGTTCAGGTTGGAGCACTATATAGGCTTTACCTCATGTTCGCTACTGAACCACACATATATACAGACATAAATTATCAATTTACATTCAATTTTCATTAAAAAGATATTGAATATATCAAGCTTACCACAATTCATGGAATAATACACAGTTACGTTGAATGGCAATGAATATAGCACAACTTCGATCTGCCGATGTCCCAGGCTTTTATTTAGAAAAATATGCACTGGTGCTCAACGCACTAGTTCTGTAGTAAGTTTATTTGAACATGTGGTGTTGACCTGACGCCTCTGATTGACTATATTCGCGGGTCTAACCAATCGTGCCATGTTTACCCAATCGTTTGAAAAAAAAGTACTCCTACTCCCGTTTCCCCTGACAACAAAAGATAGTATTTATAGCCCGACTAATCGTGTTTAGCCTTACATTTCTTGCGCTCCAATCAAATCGGATTTAACATGGAGACCCATTTCCCGTACAATGGTGGGGTGAAAATCTGCCACTGAGCGATTCTGATTTAGGTGTTGTCTGACATCCCTCACTATTTCTTTTGGCTATAATTTGGTAATTCCTAGACTATTTGCGTAACGTTTAACATATTCTTTGTCAGCAAGTCCTAAGGAACCCAAATATACAAATTTAAAGGAGCTAAGTGGCTGCGTTCAAAATATGCATTTTCTTCTACCTCCTGTTTACTTCGAATACGATGTGGTGTCTGGGTACTGTAATGTTTTCAAACGTAAAACCAGTATAATGTCATGTTTCCTAATAAGCGTTTTGTGAGTTTTTAAAAACTAACTCTCGTGTGTGTAGTGTTTTTTTTCACTGTCGATTTGAAAAAAGCTAGTGCTTGTGGCCTTACACGCGTGATGGGCTTTTAACTTCCTTGTCCAGCTGACAGTACTGTTCACTAAATAGTTGCTTTAACCTGGGGGACTTCGCTTCTGTTTTCTTTCTTTTCATTTCCTTTCTCGGTGTTATGGTGTTTAATGTTTCTGGTGTTATCCAGTCTTGCTTCTTCCTTTCCTAGAATCCCAAGAATGATTTGCTGCTTTTCTTATATATTGTTGAAATGGTGTTGGATTTCTGGTCTATATCATCAGTCAATGTCTTTTCCTGACTTTTGGCAAATTGATATCGTTTCTTTATGTCAGCCGCAAGAGCTTTTCTGGTAAGGGGGTCCTTCAATTTGCTGATGTCAAACCTTTTCTGTGTAGTTACATTTGGTCCAGCCTTCTTAGTTTCACTTTCAGTTTTGCTACTACTAAATGGTGATCACTTCCCACATCTGCACCTCTTCTTACCTTCACTGTTTCGTATGGGTGGTTACATATTTTGCACATTTTCGTGTATGACTGTGGGCAGTATAGATGTAAAAGACTTTCGCATTCCAGTAACTGTAACCTTGATCTCACAGCAGATGACAGGATTTTATCACTTAATTTAACATTAGATAGAAACCTAGATGACAATGAATGGTTTAGACATTTCATTTCGCGCACTATTCTTCCTTGGGACGATTTACTTTTTAGTTCACTTAGAATTTGGTTTAGTTTATGTGATTTAAATCCAGAATAAGAAGCGTTTGCTGACTTGTATGTTAGACTCACATCTTCATCTACGTTTAAATGTACAATGTAATGGCCACTGTCATCCATTTTCACATTCACTCTTTCACGCGCGCATTCTTCATTCAGTTCTATCCAAAATGATCTTGGATCTTTTAACTAGATGGTTCGTTTCGATTAGCTCATAACTTGCAAAGTTATTCCTTTCTTCAACTACTTGGTCTATTTTACGCTTTTTCATATGTTTATCTAAAGAGCTTATTGCTGCAGCTTTTACAAGACGATCGTCACAATTTAGCATACTGATAAGGAATTGAATAAGTCGAGAGTTGTCTAATTATTCTAATACGAAGAGGTTTGGTATGCCAACGCCACCCTCGATTTGGGACCAAAGAAATAGCTCCTTGTGGATGGTCCATTTTTCGCTAGTCATGTTGTAACGTGTTGTACAATTTTATCTTCAATGTCTTTTAGCTGTTTTTCTGAGAAGTGTATGTTAGAAAAATAAAACATGAGATGACCGAAACACATGGGGTTAATTAATGACATCTTTGCTGACTTTGGAAAGGGTTCACAGCTTAATTTTGTTACGTTTGACTTAAATTCTAATATCAGGCTGTTTGCTTGGAACTGGTCTGATGTGTTATCAATTGTAACGTCATGTCCTAGGTATCTGTAGGAAGGCCCTCGCTCGGAAGAGGGGATTTTTCGTGACCTTGAATATTAATGTTAGCCTGACCAGTCTTGACCCAATGGTCCCGCTTCGCTGACTGCTGACCACTGCACACTTTTGTGGCTTAACCTCCATACCGCTGGTCTCCATAAACGCTGTCGTTTTCTGTGACATTAATTGTAAGTCGTGTATATATGGTGGTGCTGAAGAGACTTGCGTCGTCCACATACCCTTGAATGGGATTCGGCACGTGATGTTACTGACAACTCAATCCACCGAAGCCATTTATCGATGCCTTGTTCAAATACAATGACACTCCATGGGCACCCCTGAAAAATACCTATTTTGGGTCAATCCGGTCTGTGATAGTGTTGGCGTTTTTAACTTGATAAGAAGAACCACTGTATATTTCTTTGGTGATGTTGACAAAGACGTCAGGCTAACCTGATTCACTTAGTTCACTGAGCATAAATTCGTGGTCAATGCTGCCAAATGCATCTTTAATATCGATGAAGCATAGATATGCCTTTCCTGAAAAATGTAGAAAGTCACTAACTGCTGTTTTTAGGGTGAAGACGTGTTTCTGGAGTCCATTTCTAAGCAGTGATCCTTTTTGCCGAGATGACAGTCGCTTCGTGTCGACAATCCACAACATGTGCCGGGACTGAATTAGTTTCATAAACAACTTGTATGATGACAGCAGGAGAGATGGGTCTCCAGTCTTCGATGGTACTTAAATTTCCATTATTTTTAGGCACAAGGGCAATTACACCATGTTTCCAGCCTGGTGGCACCCGCTGGTTGACTAAACACACATTAAATATAACCATGAAGATTGCTGCGAGTTGTTTATTTGCCTGCTGCTTGAAATTATCACACGTTACACCGTCCGTCCGAGGCGATTTCCTGCTCGGTAGTTTCTTGACATCTAAACAGTTATCTCACAAATTAAAACTGAGAATCAAAGAGTGTTATATATATTCTGCATTACTGTATGGTGTAGAAACATGGACGATGAATAAGCAATTGGAAGAAAGAATTGAGGCTCTTGAAATGTGGATATATAGAAGAATGGGGAGTATCTCATGGAAAGAGAAGAAAACAAATAAGGAGGTCCTAGAAAATCTAGGTATGAAAAGAGAACTAATGAAGGAGATCAAAGTTTGGCAGCTAAAATACTTTGGCCACATAAAAATGAATAAAACCTTGCAGAAGACCATAATAGAAGGGAGAGGTGAAGGCAAACGTGCAATGGAAAGACAGCGCTATAAGTGGGAAGATAACATCAAGAGATGGACAGGACAGAGTCTATCAGAGTGCACCACCAAGACAAGAGACAGAAGACGTTGGAGATCCATTACAGCCAACCTTCGTTGTGGAGATGGCAGCTGATGATGATGAGTTTCTTGATACAAGAAAATACTTCGCCTACAGTAAATGGGTCAGTGACAGGTGTGTGCTTCGGCTCTTGAATAACAACATCTGTTTTCCATGGGGGATAGCTTGCAATAGTACTAAGTCTTCGCTGGCAGCGTTCCTTGAAATGTGTTTCTAAAGCTTGTATGTCTATGTTACATATTGTAGTCGGCAACTTGTTGTTATGTTTTATAACACTGATGGCTTTACCTTGATCTGTTTCCAACAAATGAAGTAGTTCCTCTCGTGTCATGCTTTCAGTGTCATGTGTGTTACAGTTTTCTTTGATCGTTTTAAACACAGGCTGATGTTATGTCTAATAAAAAATAGGGCCGCTTCAATAAAGTCATTAAATTATATTCTGTCACTCACATCTTCAGTTCTAGTTGTTGACTCAGGTGTAGTAATAGGACACTTCAGCAAACTACGTTTGATAAACTTTAGAAACTTAATGCTGAAAGGCTGGCCTTCAGGCTGTTGATTTGAAATTATTTTCACTGTTATAAAATAAACTTCACCGTGTTGAAATAATTCGTACCCAGCACATCGGATTTGAATGTTTATAAAATGGCTTTACTTTAATGGGCCGCGTAGATATGGCCTTTCTAAAGCTGGCTTCAGAAATTACAAAATCCTGCCATGTGTGCGCATTTGTGCTAAACGTGTTCTAATAGTCGATGGGTCGCCAACTTGGTTAGGCTTTGCGAATGTGAACACTGTACTCCTCTCACAACAGAACTTGATTTTACCACTTTTTGTTCCTTCCGTCTTGAAAAATGTCAACTTAGAAAAAAGCCCAACACTTTGAAAATCCATAACAACGTTATCGATGGTCATAACAACGTTATCGATGGTCATAACAACGTTATAGATGGTCGTAACAACGGATATTTCTACCAATAAGACAAAATGAGAAGGACAGCACAAAAGTGCTGCCTGTCAAGCAGCCATACATACATACATTGCTTGATGACTATTAAGTGGTTTTATTTGAAGCTGCCAACCTCATCATGTAACACAAAGCCACACAAAGCCACAGAAAGCGACAGCTACTTGTGAAGGCTTAGAGCAGGCTTCATGTGAGCGGACCAGCTACATTGGTTGCTTCGTCCTCGGTAAGACTTGCAAAGGCAAATAATGATTCTGATTCTAGGACATTGCTAAAGCAGCTACGAGAAAGATGAGTCCGAGGTTTTACAAGGTCCAAAAGTTGATCACTAATACGGACTGAGACAGGCGCCTAGTGGCTTCGATCCACGGGAAACACGTACGTGACATGCAAACCAATCTTAAGCTGACCTTGCGAAACACTTATGATCTGGAGTAATGTTGATACAGGGTTACACACAATTTGGTAATGTTTACATAGTTAAATTTCTTATCTCCTTTTTCTGAGAATCGGAATATCACACATTTATTTTCGCACTGAGCCAATATATATATAAATATATATATATATATATATATATATATATATATATATATATATATATATATATATATATATATATATATATATATATATATATATATATATATATATATATATATATATATATATAATATATATATATATATATATATATATATATATATATATATATATATATATATATATATATATATATATATATTGGAATACATGAACCAAATCTAAGGAAAAATATTAACTTTAAATCACTGATAACATAATTTTGATATTTGTGTAAGTGTGCTTAAATATGATAACCTATTAAATATAATAAGTATGACATGTGTCTGCTTATGCATGTATACACATGTCTATGCATATCTACTTAAATCTTCATTGTTACTTCGATGGTTGAGAGGACATTCTTCTCTTATAGGAAATGGTGAGTATAGTCTACATAATCCTACGAAGAACGTCTAGAGTACCTTAAAAAGAAAGGGCCGTGTCATGTTTGTTTTGAAGATAATATTTCTAGTGATTAATTACTTTCACAGTTGAATATTCTTTCTCTGAAAACACATTTTCTTCCGAATCTACTTGTTGTAGACGAACGTTTGCGTAGTTGGACACATTTATGCTCGCAAAAGATCTTTCACCATGTGTACTGCTAATTTTATATATGATGTCCCTAAAGAAGTAATATGTGGAAGCATGTGGGTGAATGATGGACAGCGCGTTGGTTGAATGAATACGACCTGTTCCAATTATGACACGCGAGTGTCAGGTTTAGTTAGATAATAGCTGTAGTCTCCTTTAAATGGTTGAGTTGTATTCAAGACTGTCATGAGTTAATGGATCTTTTCAGTTTGTGTGGGTTGTTATATTGGAAAGCAAGATTCAGTTGAGCTCTTGAAGTGTGTTGAGGCGGTGAGCGGGACCGAGAATGGAGCAAAATATTTGGGGCAGACTAGAATTCGAATTTCCATGTGGCAGTTTGTGGCGTAAGGTTTTTCTTGTATGATGATAGTGTTTAGAGAAGAAATAGAATTCTCTCCAGAATGTATGAAGTCCCAGTGTCAGAGAAGAGCACTGGTATCACAAGTGAGTTACGGCTGTGAATACTCTGAGCGAGACAATAGTTTAAGGCTTCAGAAATATACTTTGCCACCTTAGCTAAAGTAACTCATGTGATATTATAGTAAAATTAGAAAAAAAAGTAACTCAACTTAAACAGTTAAAAATTTAACAAGTCTCTTGAGTACAATTGTTACAATTTATTATGTACAACTATCTAATTTGGTAATGAATGGTGAATGTTGAACGATGGTGATTATGGTTATGTATTACATGGAATTCACCTGATGGCAGAACTAAGAACCAGATAGATCACTTCTGCATAAGCGCTAAATTTCGCTCATCAGTTCAAGACGTCAGAGCATACAGAGGTGCAGAGATCGGAAGCGATCATAACCTCTGCATAGCTAAACTGAGAATTAAACTGAAGAAGTTATACCAACAGAATAAAAATAGAAGAATAGATGTACACAGACTGCAATCAAATGATATAAAGGAGGAATATAATGTCAAAATGAACAACTATTTCGATGCTTTAGGCAAAATTGACAACGATATCACCACCAAGACAATCGATACTAAATGGGAACAACTGAGAACAGCAATGACAGAAGCAGCAGTAGCGACCACCGGATACCTAGTACATAAAAAGAAAAAATGGATGAGAGAAGATACTTGGGATAAAATACAAGAAAGGAAAACAGCAAAACTTAAACTACTAGCGGCAAGTACACATAATGCAGTTGAATCTTGCAAACTAACTTATAACTTGTTAAATAAAGAAGTGAAGACAAAAACTCGAAGAGATAAAAGACATTCATCAATGAACTGGCCGTAGAAGCTGAAAATGCTGCAAGAACTGGTAATAGTAGGTGCCTTTATCAAATTACAAAACAACTATGTCACCAGCCTACTGCTATGGAAACACCTGTTAAAGGTAAATTAGGGAATTCAATACCAACAGAAAAAGAACAAATGAAGAGATGGGCTGAGCACTTCATGGAGGTGCTAAACAGACCACCACCAACAGTAACACCTGATTTTAATAATGAAACACCCACAACCACCTTGCCAATAACTTGCGATGAATTCACGCTGGACGAGATCAAACAAGCCGTTAAAAAGTATTAAAAATTTTAAAAGTGCTGGAGTTGACGAAAATTTCAGGGGAAATGATTAAAGCAGTTAATGACAACAACCTCTTGAGAATTTTAGATATTATAAATGAAGTATGGAGAGAAGAACAACCACCACAACAATGGAAAGACAGTATTATTGTAAAGTTACCGAAGAAAGGTGATCTATCAGACTGTAATAACTGGCGTGGTATATCTCTATTATCAGTACCTGGAAAATTATTATGTTTGCATGATGTTAGAAAGACTTAAATTGCATGCTGACGAAAAGATCAGAGAAGAACAAGCGGGTTTCAGGCCGAAACGATCATGTATTGATCAAATATTCACACTAAGAACAATTATAGAAGAATCAGTGGAAAGGCAATCGCCACTTATTATCACCTTCGTCGATTTTCAAAAAGCCTTGATAGTCTACACCGCCCATCATTGTGGAAGATACTTACAATCTATGGTTTTCCAACAAAATATGTGAATATAATCAAAGCGCTATAGGACAATGCAAGATGTTGTGTTAGAACAAATAAAGTTATTATTTATTATTAATTTAGTTCAGCTCACAGTTTCTACACAAGTAATTTAGTTCAGGGACTCACAGTTTGTACACAAGTAATTTTTGTTCAGGAACTCACAGTTTGTTCACAAGTAATTTAGTTCAGGGGCTTACAGTTTGTGCACAAGTAATTTAATTCAAGGACTCACAGTTTGTACATAAGTAATTTGGTCCAGAGACTCACTAACTAGTCGTATAGTCTTACATGCTTAACTGACAGGTGCTATGTCCACATTGTTATATTTATCGTCTCTGTAATCAGTACGGTCTACATCAAAGTGACTGCCTAATGCAAAACGTCAGTCATTTTTCTAGAGTTTAATCTGGTGTATTGAACCATAAACAGTCAGCAGTGATTGCTTCGTTGTGCCGGGAATGTCTCTAATTGACCTTTGACATCATCAACATGAAGACTATTGGACACTGCAGCTTCTTACGTTTTAGCTAGCACCAGGGGCGGACTGAACATTGGGAATTTCGGGCGCTGCCTACAGCAGCAGAGGGGTTCACGCTCCCCAAACCCCTCAACGTGGAATCAATAATCAGGGGCCAGTGATCCTTTTTTACCCCAGGGCCCCATTACTGTCAGTCCGCCTCTGGTTAGCACTATCCACCTACTCTTTTCTCTTAGTCGTTATCGTTATCATCAATGCCACTCATGGCAGAGCACATTACTTTCATCATCGTATTCTCTTTTTACGTTTTTCTGCCTCTCTTCATTCACATTGCACTAATCCTTTATGATTCCTTCAGCTGCCTCTTGCTGTGTCATTACTGGTGTACGGCTGTGTATTTCTCTCGTGTTGCCTTTTTCAAAACAGCATTCCGTAAGTTTAAGAACATGTGTAATAAATCCTTGTTATTGAGCACACGAAAAGGGGTTCTGAAGTGTTATGTAGAACCAATATTACTGTACGGACGTGAGTCCTGGACATTGAGCAAACAAACAAAATTAATTAATTAATGAGAAAAAATCTTGGGAGGAATAGAGATGTGGTTTTTCAGAAGAATGTTACGAATTACGTGGAGAACTAAGGTAACGAAGAATGCTTTAGAAGAACAATGAAAAAACAAATATAAGGGGAAGTCATTCATTTTTGATTAGACGTGATAGAAAAGCACTCGAAAGCATCACATAAATCCAACAACCTGGGAGGTTGAAGCTGCCGATCGCACCATTTGGCGATGCTCTCTACGGCGCCACGTCAGATTGGGCGAAAAGAAGCTCTCATGGCAAGCAGAGGAGAGTAGAAAACGTTGAAAGGAACAACAGAAACAAAGCAGCTGAGGCCCACCACCTCAAGGGCGCATTTTCAATGTCAGTTATGACTGAAGGGGTTACTATTATTATATTATTTCCCATTTTCTTCCCCTGTCTTTTGTTTTATACGTTTTGAACTGCTTGTTTTTTTTTTTTTTTTTTTTTTTTTTTCTTTTCATATTTATATTGTTTTTCCTTCCGCCCCTTCTCACTTTCAAAAAAAAATAATTATTAAATTTTGTATAAAATACTAAAACAAACAC
>JAMPIV010007066.1:0-127753 GCA_024509875.1 Oreohelix idahoensis
ATAACATGGTCCATGAGGAGTATGAAGAGATAAGGTGATAGGATATCACCTTGTCTTACACCAGTGGTGGTCCTGAACTCTTCTGACTTATGGTTTGCTGTCCTCACATAATTTCTGCAAGACTTGTAGAAGCTCTGTATAGCATGAACCAGAGGTGCTGGAATGTTCTTCCTTGCCAAACAGTCCCAAAGTTTGCTCCAGGGGACCCTGTCAAACGCCTTTTCCAGATCTATGAAACAGATGGATCTCACTCTTATACTCAAGAGCCTTTTCATTCAGCTGTCTGAGTGTGAAAATTGGGTCTTGAGTACTTCAGTTTGCTCGGAATCCGCACTGGACCTCATCCAATTGTGGCTCAGCTAGGCATCTGAGTCTCTGCTCTAGGATTCTAGAGTAGGTTTTACCAGGGACACTGAGAAGGGATATGCCTCTATGGTTTCCACATTGTCGATTGTCACCCTTTTTGAAAATTGGTGTTATGATGGCAATCTCCCAATCCTTTGGTATGGTCTTGTTGCACCAAACTGCCTGTAGGACCTTTAAGAGTAATAGGTCGCCTGATGCTCCCATGTACTTAACCATTTCTGGTGTTATACCATCATGCCCTGCTGCTTTGCCCATCTTAATTTTCTCCAGTGCTGCCTTCAGTTCTTCCATCTTTATGTCATCTTCATCGCCATTAGTTTCCTCTTCTGTGCTAGTGGTTATCATTTCTGATGCTTGACCTTGCTCACCATTCAAGGAGTTCTGAGAAATATTCTTTCCATCTTTCCATTACTTCCTTCGGGGCAGTAAGCAATTTGCCTTGCTTGTCCCTTTATAAATTTGAGGAGAGGGCATTGTTTTTCCTTCCTCATGTTCTTTAGGGTCTTATAGAACAATTTCTGGTTTTCTTGCGCATCTTTTTCTAGCTTTTCCTCCAAATTCTTCACAGGACTTCTGTTTTGCTGCTGTGTTTTTAGCTACTAACCTTTAGCACGCTGCGGGCGACACATGTCGCCATGTTCTGCCAGCTGGAGGCGACATGTGTCGCCTTGCGGATATCATCGGGGAACTGATTTATAATGTGTGTGCACGTGATCTTAACCCCAGATGTAAAAATTGAATCTTCTGTGAAAGAGGTTTAACTTCCTTTTCTGACTTTCAGTTGAAATGGGTGCGATAACGTACATTTTCTGTGCAATTTTCAAATCGAAATCAATCGGCATGGATCAAGCTGCCATTTTAGCTGAAATTTTCATGGATTCTGATTCCGATGATGAGGAGTTTCTTGGGTTTACTAGTGCTGGTCTGCCGGTATTTACTCCGGATATGGGTGAAATTAAAAGGGAAGATAGTGATGTGTCAAGTGTTGATGATGATTTTGAAGAAGTGAATGTTGTTAGGGCACCTTCTGGCTACAACCACGACTGGCTCCGCAACTTCGACCAAGTTGTGGGACCTGTGGGCGTTGACGATGACATCTCTGAGGTAGATGTATTCCGTTTGTTCATCACAGATGATGTTGTGAACACATTAGTTACGGAAACTAATTGTTACGCCAGTCAGGCTAGTGAAAAGGACGGGCAAGATGTTCGTGCCACATCCCGTGTGGCGTTGTGGACCAATGTCAGTGATGACGAGATGAGGGCATTTCTTGCTTTGCTTCTGTTGATGGGTGTAACGAAAAGATCGTCATTTGATTTGTATTGGTCAAATGACTGTTTCCTTGACATGCCAGGGTTCAAGAAAGTGATGAGTTGGGACAGGTTTCTTGCTATCTTATCTTTTCTACACCTTGTGGACAATACAACTGCAGCACCACGAGGGCACCCTGACCACAGCAAAGCCTTCAAAATCAAATCGTTTGTTGACACTCTTCTCCCTCTATGGCAAAGCCATTACATACCCTCAAAAGAGCTTAGTGTTGATGAAAGTATGATTGCTTTCAAAGGTAGGACCAGCCTTATGCAGTACATGCCCAACAAACCCTCTAAGTGGGGTATGAAAGCCTGGGGCCTAGCTGACTCCAAGACAGGCTACCTCTGGAATTGGCAGCTCTACCTTGGGAAGGAAGACAATGTGGACCCTACTAGAGGGGTTGCTCACCTCCCTTGTTGCTCCCCTGTATGGGCATGGCCATGTTGTGTACATGGACAACTTTTTCTCTTCGCCTGCCCTGTTCACGGAGCTTGGGGATAATCAGACAGGGGTTTGCGGCACACTGCGGACCAACCGCCGAGGGGTCCCCCCAGCACTGAAGTTGGCGAAACCCAAAGCTGGTGACCCTCCCCATCACTTTTAGAGATGGCAACATCCTCTATATGTCATGGTTTGACAAGAGGCCAGTGAATCTTTTGACAACTGCACACAATGCGCAGACCTTCAGGAAGGAGGTTAGATCCAAACATCATGCTGGCAATGTGCGGATCGTGGACAAACCATGCGCTGTCCAAGCCTATTCCTGTCACATGGGAGGTATTGATCGTGTGGACAAACAGTTGACATACTATATGGTTCTGCACAGGAGTAGCAAATGGTGGAAGACAATTTTCTTCTATCTATTGGAAGTTTGCTTTGTCAATTCGCTTGTCCTGTGGAGGGCCAAGCATCCGTCTTATATCAAGGTGGAAACTTTCCGTCTGCGGATTGCTCATGGGCTGCTTGATGGGTACCAGTCTAGGGTCACAAGCCGCAGAGAAAGGGTATCTAACACTGCACCAGCAAGATTGGTTAAGGGGGAACACTACATCACTCCAAACCCTAAACGTCTGGCTAGCGGCAGACCTTCCAGGCTAGACTGCGTTGTGTGTTCCAGCAGGGAAGCGACAAGAAGCGCCACCAGTCCCCGTAGGTGTGTAGTACCTCTCTGTCCATATCCCTGCTTTGAGCGTTATCACACCCTGCTCAATTATAAGGCAGATTGTACTCCAGAGCTGCACCAGGAGTGAGGTAAGGCTCTGTTTTTGTTAATTTTTTTTTTTTTTTCACCAATCTTCTTCTATCACATCAACAAAATGACGTCATCAGATTCGTCATCCATTTATCTCTATACAGCCCAAAAATTAGAGCAATTGGCCAAAAAACAAAAAAAATATAGATTTTACAAGTCATCCACTATAAATAAGGGAGTTTTCTGAAAAAGAATGCAGCTGCAGGGCAAAATTTCGGGAAAAGAATGCAGCGTGCTAAAGTCTAAGTATTGTTTCCATGCCATTTTCTTCTCTCTTATTTTCTCTTTGACTTCCTCTGTCCACCAAGGTGTCCTCTTTCTCTTGTTCCCAAGTCGGCCTTCACCACATGCTTCTGCAGCAGCTGTCTTTATAATGTCCTTGAATTTAAGCCAGAGGGTTTCAAAGTCATCAGGTTGTTCTTCTGTGATTCTCACCGCTGTAGCAATAAGCCCCTGATATCTGGTTTTAATTTCTGGCTTTCTCAGCTTGTAGGTCTTAATTCTCATTTCTCCCGTTTGTTTACTTGGTTTCTTGCGTGATGTTGGGCAGTTCCTGGGCTGAGCAACTCTTTCAGTTGTTCTTTTAATTGTAAGCAGGTAGTGATCACTTCCAATTTCTGACCCCCTCTAGACTCTAGCGTCCCGGACATATTTGAATGAGCTCCTCCTAACAATGGCATAGTCGATCACTGACTTCTCATTCTTTGTTGGTTCACATCTAGTGTATGCATGTATGCGCTTATGGGGGAACTTTGTGTTTGTAATGATCATATTCTGCTCACTGCAGAATCTAAGGAGTCGCTTTCCATTGTCATTGAGAGTATCTTCTCCATAACTTCCGATGACTCCACCCCATCTAGCATGATCATTTCCAACTCTGCCATTGAAATCTCTGAGCATGATAATTTCATCTAGGCAGTCATCCACTGTCCTTTGAAGCAGCTCGAAGAATTCCTCCTTGACCTCTGCTCTCTCATCCTCATTTGGCCCATACACTATGACCAGGTTGACTATAGTTTCTCCTTCTTTTAGTTTTACAACCATAATGCGCTCCGAGACAAAGTTCCATCCCATGATACTGTCTTTTTGGTTTTTGGCCACAATGCAACCCACGCCCCCTTTAGCTCTTTCAGATGTAGGTACACCACTGTAGAGCAGCGTGTTGCCATCGAGATCCATGACTCCATCCCTTTTTCTTTGTTTCCGTTATAGCCAGGATTTCTAATTTTGCTTTCCTCATCTCTTCCACCAGCTCCTCTTCCTTCCTATTTATACTTCTTGTGTTCCAAGTTCCATAAGTCGTAGTCCGTTCCAGTTCGTCCCAGTTCGTCGCCTTTAGAATCCATCCGGTTTTCTCTCTTGTATTTCGCTTAATCAGGTTTTAAAGCAAACAGGTGATTGGCCTGTTGTGCCTTTTCGTGGTGGAGGGGCTGCCTCCTTACAGCCTCCGTGCAGGCCGCCCTCCTCCTTTTTCAGCCGGGCTTGTTAAGAATTCATATATATAAAATTCCAGCTTTTTCTGTCAGTAACGCTAAGGGATGCAACTTTGGTTGAAAGTTTGACATTAATTGTATTGTTTCCCTTTTATGTACTCACCCGAAAATAGTAACACTTACCAAAGAAGAATTTATAAAATGTATGGTCCCGTATACACACACATTGGGATCCTTGCTGCTGCTACGTAGTTCGTGTACTGTGGTGATGCACAGTGGTTTAAAAAAATACTTTTGAATAAGTAAAATTGCTGTAGGTATTGGTGCTTTTGAATTTAATTCCCGTCTTATGGCGGACTTTTACACTAGTAAATAATAATTTACCATTATAGGTTCTTTAATAGTTTAATTGTTTAGTGGTAAAATTATGAGTGTTTAAATGTATATGCAGTCAGTTAAGCTTTTGTTACAGGAATGATCGAGGTTAAAATTTTTCTGTACTCATTTGTTGAACCATTGTCTTCATAACATGGTATGTCTTATATCACTTTGTTATGTTGTTTGCCATCCACTCAGATTGTTGACATAAAATTTCTGTCTTTAACATCATGCTTTTATATTTTTTAATCTCTTGATTTCATTCTTCTTCTTGGATCCTTAGCCCCTGACTTACCAAGCAGTCAGTGACCGTTATGCCTAGTGGCATCTTGTAGGGCAGCAACAAAACAGTCCCCATTTTGCTCAGTCGGTGGCCATCCTTTGTACCGTGCCCCAACTCTGGTTACGAGCTTTTAAGTATGCACTGTTTCCCTAAATTCCATGTGCAGTTTGAATCTTTCTTTAATAACTTAATAACTTCACTTCTATATGAAATATAAACAATCTGTGAAACGAAAAAAGAGTGGGATTTTATTCAAGATTTAGAATACTTTATTGTAAGCATGTTAACTTTCAATATCTGCACCATTTTGTTAGATGCAGAGTTATTTTCTTAAATCACACCAGGCATTCACGTTAGGAGAACCTCAAAATCACTTTCAGCTAACATATTGAAAGTTAACATTCTCACAATTAAATATGCTAAAGCTTGAAAAAATTCCGTGTTTTTTTACTCTTGAAAAATGACCGCCTCTAGGGTAGAGGACCTTCCAACTCGTGGCATCATTGCATCACCTGCCAATTAGTGGGCCTTGTGTGACTTCCACCAATGTTGAGCCCGCTGAGCTGGGGAGGTTCTCTGAGGTTGCAAGAAAGCTCAAAACCTATCCCCAAATGCCACAAGGGTAAAGAGTGAAAGCTCAAGTACCTGGGATTCGAACCAACAAAAGACACTTTAAAAATGATTGATATCTTATATAGAAGTGAAGTATTAAAGATTCAAACTGCCCAAGGACTTTAGGGATGACCCATATATTATCATACCCTTAAGCACACTGTGGAGTATATTCCAACAACTAATTCATGCCAAGCCTTCCTGTTCTGTACCATCCTTTCAAGATCTTTCTTTTGTAACTTCTTTTCTGCTAAGTGTCTGGGGAATCTTGCCTGTTTAGACATTCCTCAAAATCTTCTGTCTCTTTATTTCTCTTTGATATTGCTAAGATAAGCTTTCTCCCCCCCCCACCCCCGCCCCCCCCCCCCCCCCCCCCCCCCCCCCAGAAAACAGAAAACTAACAATTTTAACCTTTTTTTTATTTCTTTCATGTGTCTCCAGTTCCCTTCTCTGTTTTTTTGGTCTTCATCAACAATTTAGTGTGGAATATCTCTGCAGACCCAATTAGAACAGTCCCAGTACGATGGTTCGGCCATGTCTGAAGAATGGGAGAAGATCGGCTACCACGACAAGTATTGGAAACTAAGAGCCAGGGATCCAGACCTCCAGGACGGCCCTGAGTGTGCTGGGAGAACAACATTAGACAATCTCTGAAGGGCAAAGGACTAGATTGGAACCAGGCCAGGAGGAAGACAGCCATAGGATAGTATGGTGCTCTCTCTGTGGCTAACCTCTACACTCCAGGTAGAAGAAGAATGACTAATTAAGTAAGCATATCTCTGAAATCAAGAAACAAAAGAAAAACCTACTATTGCAAATCCATTAAGTACCAAGTGCTTCGACAACTAGAAATGAAGCAAATACAGAAGACCACTGGCAAGAGATAAAAAATATGTGGCATGAAAGATGTAGGAAAGTTCTGAGAAGAGGTGAATGCCTGCACAAAGCATGGATAACCAAAAATCAACAGTAAAACAAGGGAAATAAAAGAAAGCACATTTAAACAGAAGCAAAACCTGAAGTTCCAATGCCAAGGTATAAGAGCAAATAAGGCATTAAGAAGTGTCAGAAGGGACAAGAGGAAAAATATTGATGAGTTGACAAGAAAGGCAGAAGAAGCTGCAGCCAAAGGAAATGTGAAGGGTCTGTACAAACAGTTTGAAGAAACAAATAATAAAATGTAAGCATTCTAATGGTCTTATCAGAAATAAGAATAGAAAATTGCTTAGCAATATCAAAGAGCAAATCAAGAAACAGTGGAGCATTTTGAGGAACATCTAAATAGACAAGATCCCCCAGACACCTACTCCCTACTCTGCAGAAAAAGAGAACTGAAAAGCCAACTAAAGAAGACATTATAAAAACCATACAGTTTTCAAGAGATGAAAAAATTGTCTGTTCCAGGTGGCTTCCAACAGATGCCATTAAAACAAGCACTGACATCTTACTAGAGGTTTTATAAATATTGCTTGGTAAAGACAGAGAGATTTTAAAAAATACCAATAATCTGGAAGGAATGATAAACGGTCAAGTTGCTAATGAAAGAAGATGTGCGAGAGTGCATACATTATTGAGAAATAATGATATTAGTACCGGGGAAAATATTAAACAGAATCGTATTTGTAGCAGAGGTGTAACTAGAGTTGATGGCGCCCAGGGCAAATAAAAAAATGTCGCCCAATGAAAACCGTTATTTTATCTAATCTATATTTTTGAACGTCTATTGGTTTGTCCCCTACAGAAACAGGGGGCACAGAACCTGTGGAGTTTAGCATATCAACTCCAATTATGTCCTCCATTCTACCTCTCACCTCCAACACATCCACTACACTCATGTCCTCCACGATATCTCTCACTCCTAGCACATCCTCTCCAGTCATGTCCTCCATTGTACCATCCACGACATATCTACTACAATCATGTCCTTCACTATACCTCTCACTCCCAGGACATCTACCCTTACTAAATATGGCATCCACAGCTTCCTGTAGCTTAGGGCCTCACCATGTCTAAATCCAGCCCTGCATACAGGGTTGCCAGATGAAAATTGTGCGGGGAAAAAGCCAAACACTATAAAAAACCACCACAAAAAATCCAACATTAACATGTCAAATTTCTAGAGAACCAAGAATACCATGCAATAGAAAACTCAATAGACTTCAACTAGGAATGGGCTATTTCATGGTGGAGGAACCCTACTGTATAAAAACACCATAGCATAGTATGTGTTAACATGCAAGAAATGTGAACAGCTACAAAAAACCACTGCAGAACAATATTTAAATAGATTATTCATTACTTACATCACAAAAAGCTCCATATCTAGGAGATCAATGAGATCCCTGCTGGAACCTTCGCCATATACTTTGTCAGAATTTTAGTGGTCTTTTTTTGACGATGCAGTAATGCAACATTTATTTGAAAACAACAGTTAGGCTCTGATTCTTACAAAAGTGTCAAGCAGTTGCAGCTGCATTCTGTTTCTTGCTTTTATCTCAACTGATGGTACAAGAGAGAATATCCTCTCAACTGCAGCATTACACACTGGGGTTATTAGACACGTGAGGGCACATGCGGCGAGCTCTTTAAATGCCTTATGTTGGAGTATACCAATCCAAAACAGTTAACTTCCTGTGATCTTTCTGAAATTGTGGTTCTTCTCTCCAATCAACAAAAGTTATTTTTCTGTATTGCTCTTCTAAAGTGATGATGTTGTTTTCTGCAATGTGTATAAAATGTAAACTCTGAAAGCGGGGGCCATGTTCAAAATTACCACAGGGCTCAGTTTTGACAGGCCTTGGAAAGTATCTCTAGCTGAGGTAAGTCTGCGTCTAACATAACTGAAAGATTTTTTTTGCATCACCTGCGGATCTAGAAATTGTCCAAGGGAGGGGAGATACATCAGAATCCTTCCCTCGCTCCTTATTTATGCATATTTTTAGACAAGTAAAAACTAAAATAACGAATTTTGAAAACAGTTTGACAACTTGATAGTTTTATTATACAGTAACTCAAACAATATTCATGTGTATATATATATATATATATATATATATATATATATATATAAACACAAGACAAGTGATAGTGGAACAAGAGTTGAGAAGAAGACGCTGGCGATGGATAGGACACACATTGAGGAAACCTGTTGATAGCATTACAAGGCAGTCCTTGTTCTGGAATCCACAGGGAAAGAGAGGCAGAGGTAGACCAAAAAACACATGGAGAAGAGAACTGAAAACAGGTGAAAATGATGAGGAAAACATGGAAAGAACTTGAGTAGATGGCACAGGACAGGAAGACTCGGCACGTGTTTGTTGAAGGCCTATGCTCCTTGGGGAGCTAAAGGGTATTGATTGATTGATATAAACACAATTTATAACATAATTACACAAAAGTAAGGTACAACTACAAAGTAAAAATTTGATTAAAAAAATTCATACATATTTTATATTATTTATTCGCCGCCCGGTACAGAAATTATCCGCCTCTTGTCACACAGTCAGTCCTGTTTTTGCGGCTCTAGAAAAGTCCTCTTTTGTCTCATTGTTGTATGGCTCCCTTTATTGTCTTTCATTATTCTGACACGTAGAATTACTTGCAAACTAAGTTCGTAATCTTTAGGGTACTTACCAATGTCCAATACCAGACATGTTTTAAGTTTGTCCGACCTAACGATTACTTACTTACATTTAAGTCCCAAGTGGGTGAGGGGGGAGAGAGATACTGGCGCGGCTGATGTGAAATAAAAGTTGTCAAAGTCCCAAGGGAGAGGCGATCGCCCGTCGCCACCCCCTTGGATTCGCCAATGTCTTGCATAGACAAACATCTTGCCTTGACAATTTCTATTTCTTGATGGGCCTCAACGCCCATGTTCTGCTGTAGGAACTTATCCCATTCTGTTAAGAACTTAAAACCAAAATCAACTTGATGAATATTTTTTTTCCTGCCCACTGACATCATACATTCTCATCGGAATAATATGCTGGTGCAAGAATAGTTCTTGGTATAGACTGAGTGGATCAGCTTTGTTTTGCTGAAAAAGAACATTCAATCTTTCAGATTCTTGTACAACATGCGTCGCAAACACAAAGCACATGTAGTTTTTGTGGTCTGACCAAATTTCCTTTAAAAGCCGAGCTCAGCAGAAGTGAAATAAGCCTGCAGCTCATCCCAGTTCATCAAAATATTAAACACAACCTTTTCTCGTACGATTCACCTAGTAGATGATGGTTTTCAAGTGTGAGAGGAGCAGGTTCAGATTCTGTAGCTGTGTTCAAAACTCAAGACAATTCTTTATACGATTATTGTCTCAACTCAATATGGCGAAACCAGTGAGGCATTTCTGATAACTAAAATCTGATATGCGATGGTAGTGTGGAAACGACATGTTAAATGCACCAATCCAGTGAACGGCAGATACATTTCATTTACACACGGAAAGGAGACATCTTTCAATCTAGACCACACTGAGTTATTACAACCAACCATGGTTTACGCATCAGTCGATAAAGTTTGTCAGACTGGTCACTTTCGTGGCTATACTTCCACAAACACATACCTTCCCCATTCACAACCAGACATACAAAATGGTTATAATCAGTAGGTCATATTGTATTAGGATATTGAAACGGTAGCCTAGCTAGATGTCTATATGACCATAGACAATGGGTTGCAATTTATATTAGCTTCATTCGTATGTTTTGTACTTCTTTGATATAATTAAATACACGCATACTTCTTTCAGTGCAAATTATTTTAGCATATAAAAAGCCAAATGATTTTTTTAAACAACCAATTGTTTTTAAACGCCAAAAAAAAAACTGCCAAAAAAAAAAAAAACCGAATGAATTTTTCCAACAAATGTTTAAAAGAAGTCAGAAAAACGCCATAAAGCCAATCCAATTTTTTGACGACAAGCAATTTAAAAAGAAAATAAAAACAGATTTGTGGGATTTGACGTAAAAAGAAGATGTGTGCGGTATAAAGAACACGCGGGTTTGAACCAAGTATTCATGGGTACAGATTGAACACAATATTTCTTGTGCATGGGCTAAAAATCAATAAATCAACGTGTATTTAATTTTTTTCGTGCTTCATTTTGACAACAAACTTTTGTTCAAGAATGCATTTTTTACCTTTTCAGAATGTGTTATGAATCTTATTGCACAGTGCGTTCTGTCAGTCCCCGCCTTTTTTGCGCAGCTGAATAGCAGCTCATAATTTTCAAGTGTGTTTTCGAATAACTGGAACAGCGTTGTACTTTCATGCCAGAGAGTGGAGACTGTAAACAGAGAGGCGGACTGACTAACCGCATGGGGTATTAACAATTAATACGATATCTGCATGGGGTGGGGTTTTTTCATTACGGGTCCCTTGTGTTCTGTCTCTCTTTCTCTTCTCCGTGTGTTTTTGGGTCTCTTTCTGCCTCTATTACCCAGGGAATTCCATAACACGAACTGCATTGTAATGTTATCACAAGCTTCCGTATCCCATCCATCACCAGCGTCCTCTTCTTATCTTTTGTTCCATTTGCATCTGTCTGATTCTTATCATCAGTTCACATTATTGACCTTGTCATACCCTTTCAATCCTTTTATTCTGTGCCAACACCCATTTATTAAAGTCTGTAACAACCTGGTTGTCGCTTTTGCTCTTCTCTATGTGTCATTGGAAAAACTTGAGGATTGCCTTGGCGTTGAGAATGAAGATTCTTGTTTGTATGTTGGGCATGATTTCTTTTTTTTTTTTTTTTTTTTTTTTTCCATATATTTCTCACAGCGGCGAGAACGCACTTTTTCGTCTGTTGTGTTCTGACTTTGATATAGCTGTCTATTTCTCCAGCGTTGTCTATATATGTGACCTAATAACTTCTACAGCATGTATGGGTGTTTCTTCAAGTGCAATCTTGCTATCTTTTGTTGCATTTATTTTAATAATTGTGTTATCTTTCCCTTGTGTATTTCTTACGAAATTGATGTGACCTTTCATGTGGAAACAGAAGGAAATGAGACTGCATACACAGAAGCAAGCAAAAAAAAAAAAAAAAGGAAGAGACAACTTAACCAAATAAACATGGGTTTATGTAAAACAGAGATCGGAAGCCTGATAAAAAAAAAATATAATAATAAAGGAATGGTCATAGGATTGAAACCAAAGTCCAAAAGGTAATCACGCCCTTAAGCTACCATGAGCAACAAAGAAAACCATTAATAGAATATTTTAAAACACGGAATCCCTCACTATCAACATCATGAGAAACCGCGCTAAAAATGGACCAACCAATGGAGCTGCATATGTAAAATAGTTAAACTTATTGAGTACCAAGACAAGAATATATACCAGCTACGTGAACCAATGAGCGCATTAATGAATACGGGATTAACAAATACAGACATTACGCAAAAAATATTAATCACGATAAACATAAAAGACCAATAAACATACAACAACTATAATAAAAAATTGTGTTAATTAGAATAAATTACACAGAGAAAGATCAGATCAACAAACTAAAACCCGTAAGTCCTCTCGAACGACATAGCATAAAGTATAGCAACAGTCATGGAGGGGAGACATTCATGTACACTATAGATATTATGAAACGCCATAATATAACACATAAGAAATTTCAGCCAAGGCGAAATAACAAACATATTATTCAATGTATAACAAAGAACACTATACAATCAAATTATAACCCACTTGTGATTGAACCGTTTTACTGTGTACAAGCCGAAATAACAACGGTTATGGGACTGAACACACCCGTGTGTTACCGGGGCCCGAAAGGGGAGCAAAGAATAGTAACACTGTCCCCTGCCAAGCATGTCGTAGAAAGCGACTAAGGAGGGTTGGGCATGGGGCCGGTTACCCCATCCTGTAAAAAATTTAAACCACAAAAAACTTCAACAAATATGGACAAGTCAAATAAAGAAAATAAAACACAGCCATCCAAGACAGGGGAAGGTCCTCCCGTGGGGAGGCGTATGATGCAACACAGAGAAAGCCGAAAGGAGTCTGTGTTGCTGACTAACCTTCTTTCTTCTAGGAGAACTTCCAGATTTGGCACCTGGAATGTTCGGACATTAAACGAACAAGGGAAAGTGGCGCAAGTGGCAGCAGAAATGAGGGAATACAAAATTGAGGTTTTGGGAATGTGTGAAACAAAGTGGAAGGGGGTAGACAGGAAGAAACTCATCACAGGTGAATTGGTGCTGTCCTCAGGACATGAAGACGAAAGTTCACACCACAGTGAAGGGGTAGCTCTTATGTTATCTAAAGAAGCACAGAAAGCACTCATTGAATGGGAAGCTGTTGGACCCAGAATAATAACAGCTACTTTCAAAACAGCTAAAAAGAAAATTCATGTAAATGTCATCCAATGTTATGCACCAACAAATGACAAAGAAGAGTCTGTGAAAGAAGCATTTTATACTAAACTACAGGAAATTATGGATAAAGTAAAAAGAAGAGACATCACAATTTTGATGGGTGACATGAATGCAAAGATAGGTACAGTTAACACCGGATTTGAAGAAGTCATGGGAAAACATGGGCTAGGAGTAATGAATGAAAATGGAGAAACTATTCGCAAACTTCTGTGCTTCAAATCAACTGGCTATAGGAGGAAGCATGTTTCCACATAAGAGAATACACAAGGCAACATGGATATCACCAGACCATAGAACAGAAAATCAGATTGATCATATATGCATAAACAAGAAGTTTAGATCATCATTGCAGGATGTAAAGGTATATAGAGGAGCAGATGTGGCATCAGATCACCATCTTCTGATAGCCAAAGTAAAAATGAAACTCAAGAGATATGCAACAATGCAAAATTATAGACAACAGTATAATGTAGGACAGCTAAGAAATCAAGAAACAAGAGACAAATTTGCGGTCACAGTATCCAACAAATTCCAAGTGCTCCAACAGCTGGAAGATGTAGAGAATACAGAAGACTATTGGCAGCAGGTCAAAACTGTATGGAAGGAGACATGTGAAGAAATACTGGGGAAAAGGGAAAGACAACAAAAAGCATGGATAACAACAGAAACCATCAATAAGATAAAAGACAGAAAAAAGAAGAAAGCAGAGTTAAACACAAGCAAAACCAGAAGTTCCAAAGCCAAGGCTCAAGAAGTGTACACAGAAGCAAACAAAGAAGTAAAAAGAAGTATCAAAAGAGACAAGAGGAAGTATATTGAGGAGTTGGCAAGAGAGGCAGAAGATGCTGCAGCCAAAGGAAATATGAGAGAACTGTATAGCAGCACAAAGAAGCTAACAGGGAAATACAAGCAAACAAGTTGCCTCATAAAAGACAAGAATGGGAAACTGCTCAGCAATATACAAGAGCAAATGAAGAGGTGGACAGAATATTTTGGGGACCTTCTCAATAGACCAGCTCCACAAAACCCGCCGGACATCCAGCCAGCAGAAGAAGAGCTACAAATTAACGGTGAAAGACCAACGAAGGAAGAAATAAAGAAAGCCATAAAGCTTCTAAGAGATGGAAAAGCAACTGGACCTGATGGCATTCCAGCAGAGGCCATCAAAGCAGATATCGACACGGCTACAGAGATGTTATATAAATTACTTGGTAAAGTCTGGGAAAAGGAAGAGATACCAGCAGAATGGAAGGAAGGATATCTGGTTAAGTTGCCTAAGAAGGGAAATTTACAAGAGTGCACAAATTATAGAGGAATAATGTTACTATCAGTGCCAGGAAAAGTATTAAACAGGATTATCCTTGAGAGATTAAAAGAGTCCATAGACAAGAAACTGAGAGATGAACAAGCAGGTTTTCGACAAAACAGATCATGTACAGACCAGATAGCCACTTTGAGAATAATAGTTGAACAAAGTCTGGAATGGAATTCACCACTATACATCGGATTTGTGGACTACGAAAAGGCATTTGACAGTGTAGACAGAGAATCACTTTGGAAATTGTTGAGGCATTATGGAGTTCCCCTGAAGATCATTAATTTAATAAAGAAAACATATGAAGACATGACATGCAGAGTTCTTCACGAAGGACAGCTTACAGAACCGTTTGGGATAAGAACAGGAGTGCGACAGGGATGCCTCTTGTCTCCATTTCTTTTCTTGCTGGCAATAGATTGGGTTATGAGATCATCGGCAACAGAAATGGAATCCAGTGGACTCTGACTAAGCAGTTGGATGATCTGGATTTTGCTGATGACTTGGCTCTTCTGTCCCATAGCCGAAATCAGATGCAGGACAAATTGAAAACACTCGATGAGAGGTCACAGCAATTGGGTCTGAAAATACACAGGGAAAAGACAAAAATAATGCGAATAAATGCAGGTAATGATAACAGGGTTGAACTTGAAGAAACACCAATACAAGATGTAGAATCATACACATATCTTGGCAGTAATATAGACAAAGTTGGAGGGACAGACAGCGATATCAAAATAAGAATACAAAAGGCAAGAGGAGCTTTCATTGCATTGGGAAATATATGGAGATCAAGAGAAATAGGATCCAACACGAAAATAAGAATCTTCAACTCAAATGTGAAGTCAGTCCTATTGTATGGCTCAGAGACATGGAGAACAACAAAGACAACAACCAAAAAGCTACAGACTTTCATAAATGGGTGCTTGCGTAGAATAGAGGGATTAAAATGGTATGACAAGGTTACCAACGTGGAACTGATGACAAGAACTAGACAAGTGCCAGTGGAACAAGAAATGAGAAGAAGACGATGGCGATGGATAGGACACACACTGAGGAAACCTGTTGATAGCATTACAAGGCAGTCCTTGTTCTGGAACCCCCAGGGCAAGAGAGGCAGAGGAAGACCAAGAAGTACATGGAGAAGAGAGTTGGAAACAGAGGTGAAAATGATGAGGAGAACATGGAAAGAACTTGAGATGATGGCACGTGACAGGAGGACTTGGCATGTGTTTGTTGAAGGCCTATGCTCCTTTGGGAGTGGAGGGTTATGAATGAATGAATGGGACTGAACAGCCATATCATCGGCAAATTCCAGATCGTCAAACTGTGTTATCAGAGTCCACTGAATTCCACTTATGTTGTACGATATCGCTATTTTCGTAAGCGGATCTATGGTGTAACTACAATAGAAAGGGGCCCCCAGGCACAAACAATGTAAGGTCCTTCTTATGTAATCAGCTCAGCAGCTATTAGGGGCAGACTGAATAGTTGGGCAGTGCTCGGGAGTTCACAGCAGTAGACCACTCTCTCTAGCCTCCATCTATGACGGGTGGGTGGTTAAGGGCCAATGACCCTTGTTGCCCAGATCACTGTCAGACCGCCCCTGTCTGCTATAATCAATATACGGCAAATCTGTGTAAAAAATATATTGACTTCCTCATTATCATCATTAATCTACAACTCCCCAAGTCTACAGGCCTTTATAAAAAATTTGCAACGTCTTCGTGTCCTATGCCATCCGCTAAAGATATTTCCGTATCTTCTTCATCCCTTTCAATTCTGTCTCCAGAAACTGAGACATCAATACCCTTTAGCTCCAAATGCAGCAATGACCTTCATCAAACACGCGCCAAGTCCTCCTGTCACGTGCCATCAGCTCAGGGTCTTTTCGTGCCTTCCTCGTCATTTTCATTTCTGTTTCCAGTTCTCTTCTCAAAATGGTCGGCCATTATTTCTTTTGCTCTGAGGATTTCAGATCAATGACTCATCATCATCATGTGACGTATTCTTTCCAGAACGTTGTCTCCATTACAGCTGCTCTGAACGCTCTGGGCAAGTCGACCTGCATCAACCAAAGATAAGTTCAGACTCTCAGTGATGTCCTGGGTCCACCGTCGTCTAGGTCGACCCCTTCCCCTTTTTCCAGGGACCATGCCTTCCATCACTAATTTTTCTAGACTATTATGTCTTTTTATATGACTTCATGGTAATATTATCAACATGTTTTCTCAATGTGTGCCCAATTAATCGCAAGCGCCTTCTTCTCATTTCTTTGTCCACTAGTGCTTGCCTCGTTCTTGTCACCAATTCTACTTTGGTGACCTTGTCGTACCATTTCAATCCTTCTATACTACTCTTCAAAAGTCAAGGGTCACTTAGAAAAACCTTGGTTGAAACCATAAAACAAATCTGATATAAACGTAATTGGTATCAGTCAAAACGGCATTTATTGAATACCAAATTGACACGTCACGTAAAGAAATGGAAACACACATTCAAACGCAATGAAGCTGTGAAGTGTGTCACCCACCTTTTCAAAAGTCACACAATAGATATTGGACAAATAGACATTTCAAAATCGGGTATGACCACCGTTTGCAGCAAGGCATTCAAGACAGCGTAGACGCATCGAGTCCACAAGGGTCCGAAGAGTATCCTGAGGAACAGATTGCCATTCCTGAAGCAGAAATGCAGTCAGCTGTGCAACATCCATTGGCAGGGGGTGATTTGTTGACAATCTTCGACCAAGGACATCCCAGAGGTGCTCAGTTGGAGAAAGGTCAGGTGAATGAGCTGGCCACGCCATCCTGATGATCCCATGTTGCTGAATAAACTCATTCACCACACGAGCTCGATGGGGTCGAGCGTTATCATCTTGGAGGATGGCATTACCACCTATGGCCTCCAGAGCAGGCTGAACAATTGGTCTCAAGATTTCGTTCTGGTATCTTGGGCCGGTCAGGTTGCCTTGGATGATGTAGAGTGGGGTCCTGCCGTGTCTGTAGAAGCCTCCCCAGAACATGACAGAACCCCTACCATAACGATCCGCCTCTCGAACTGTGTCATCAGTAAATCGCTCTCCTGGTCGTCTCCAAACTCGAATCCTGCCATCATTGAATGACACAGTGAAGCGAGATTCATCAGTGAAAAGAACTTGACTCCATTGTTGCCTTGTCCATCGGATGTGCTCGCGACACCAAGCAACACGGGCTCTGCGATGAGCAGGAGTAAGAGGAATTCTGACTGCAGGACGTCGAGCAGCCAGTCCAAATTCATGTAAACGTCTGCGAATGGTGCTTTGACTGACATTAACGTTTACAGTTTGTCTCAGCTGACATCTTAGAGTGGAACAAGTCACTGTTCGATGGCGCAGGGCTGACAACAAGAGGTACCGGTCATCATGTCTATTGGTGCATCTAGGGCGACCTGGCCGGTGGCGATCCTCCACACTTCCTGTGGCCTGAAATCTCTCCAAAATTCTTTGGATAGTAGAGTGTGACACTGCAAGCCGTCTAGCAACCTCACGGACAGATAAACCATATTCAACCCACGCTATAGCCCTCATTGTTTGTAAGGTGTCAAGACTTCTTCTCGGTGGCATGGTTTTTGCAAGTGATGAAACTACCCTAAGTCTGCTGATTGTAAAACAAATTAAGAGTGAACTCTGTTCACGAAAAGTCGCCATTGCACGTGGAATGTCAATCAGCACGATTACTTCACCTGTTTGGTTGTGCGGAAGTTTGAAAAAACAGATTAAAAATGTGAATTTATGGTCAGCAAACCAAATTGCACGTGATCACCATGGTTGTCGGTGAGTTGTTTTTCTGCTTAACGTGCATAGAGGACTGTCAGAGGAAGATATTGCACATATTTTTTCTAAAAACTTCCTTCATTTAATAATTCTATGCGCTTATATAAAAGTGTATTGAAAATAATAGGGTGGCCCTTGACTTTTGACGAGTAGTATATTTTACGCAAGCACCCATTTATAAGTCGGCGTCTGTGGCCTAAATGATATGAACGCAGTTTTATAATCCAGATATACCAGGTTCGAAACCTGCTGCAGGCGGTTTGGTAGCAGATCGCTTTGTGTGGATTTTTAACAATGGTATAAGCGCCGTACCGTTCAGAAAGCAATGGCAAACTACTGAATGAAAAAAATTGCCTAGAAAAATCACAAACAGCCAATAAAAGCTGGGGTTGATTGCCATGTCCTGTAAAGGATAAGCAACTAACTTTTTAACCCATTTATAAAAGTATGTAACTTCCTGCTTGTAGTTTTTGTCGTTCTCCATATTTCAAAGCCACACAATAGGACTAACTTGACATCAGAGATGAATATTTTTTTGTGTTGGACTTTTAAAAATTTCCATATGTTTCCCAAATGTAGTGAAAGCTCATCTAGCCTTTTGTATTCTTATTTTGATATCATTGTCTATCCCTCCACTTTTGTCTACATTTTTGCCAAGATGCATGTATATTTCTACATCTTGTAAGCGTGTTTCGTCAAGTGTAATCTTATTATCGTTATTTTTACAGGCTTTTCTTGCAACGTATGTCTCCTTCAAATCTTGCAATCGATTTTTCGATCACTTCCAGATGAGCAATACTCTGAAACTTGGCGTAGTTGTGTATTCCCGATGACAATACAATAATCAGTCGTAAAAATAATAAAATGAATAATATTAAAATTAATATTAATTTGTTTGTTTGCATTGTTTCATCAGTGAAATGGGCGATAACTGCAAATAATCTAGGTGTATTCTTTCCAACAAGATTGTTTTTCTTGA
The DNA here is from genome assembly GCA_024509875.1 of Oreohelix idahoensis. Classification (NCBI taxonomy): domain Eukaryota; kingdom Metazoa; phylum Mollusca; class Gastropoda; order Stylommatophora; family Oreohelicidae; genus Oreohelix; species Oreohelix idahoensis. The sequence goes on from JAMPIV010007066.1 coordinate 19,141, forward strand.
GAGAAATATTTAAACTTCTCCTCCCTCCCCCCTCCACGCACACATACTATCGCACGCGAGTGCACAGACATACACGCAACTGACAAATATTCTGAAACTTGGCGTAGTTGTGTATTCCCGATGACAATACAATAATCAGTTGTAAAAATAATAAAATGAATAATATTAAAATTAATATCAATTTGTTTGTTTGTATTGTTTCATCAGTGAAATGGGTGATAACTGCAAATAATCTAGGTGTATTCTTTCCAAGAAAGGAAGTGAAGACAAAAACTCGAAGAGATAAAAGATATTTCATCAATGAACTGGCCATAGAAGCTGAAAATGCTGCAAGAACTGGTAATAGTAGGCGCCTTTATCAAATTACAAAACAACTATGTCACCAGCCTATTGATATGGAAACACCTGTTAAAGACAAATTAGGGAATTCAATACCAACAGAAAAAGAACAGATGAAGAGATGGGCTGAGCACTTCATGGAGGTGCTAAACAGACCACCACCAACAGTAACACCTGAGTTTAATAATGTAACACCCACAACCACCTTGCCAATAACTTGCGATGAATTCACGCTGGACGAGATCAAACAAGCCGTTAAAAGATTAAAAAATTTTAAGGCTGCTGGAGTTGACGAAATTGCAGGCGAAATGATTAAAGCAGTTAATGACAACAACCTCTTGAGAATTTTAGATATTATAAATGAAGTATGGAGAGAAGAACAACTACCACAACAATGGAAAGACAGTATTATTGTAAAGTTACCGAAGAAAGGTGATCTATCAGACTGTAATAATTGGCATGGTATATCTCTATTATCAGTACCTGGAAAATTATTATGTTGCATGATGTTAGAAAGGCTGAAATTGCATGCTGATGAAAAGATCAGAGAAGAACAAGCGGGTTTCAGGCCGAAACGATCATGTATTGATCAAATATTAACACTAAGAACAATTATAGAATCCTCTTCTTGTTGTCTCAAGTCTAAATATATCGTCTTCTTATTGTCTAAATATATCGTCTTCTTGTTGTCTCAATAAATATCGTCTTCCTATTGTCTAAATATATCGTCTTCTTGTTGTCTAAATATATCGTCTTCTTGTTGTCTAAATATATCTTCCCATTGTCTAAATATAGCGTCTTCTTGTTATCTAAATATATCGTCTTCTTGTTGTCTAAATATATCGTCTAAATATATCGTCTTCTTGTTGTCTAAATATATCGTATAACTAACGTCTCAATAAATATCGTCTTCTTGTTATCTAAATATATTGTCTAAATATATTGTCTAAATATATTGTCTAAATATAGCGTCTTCTTGTTGTCTAAATAAATCCTCTTCTTGTTATCTAAATAAACAATACCATTAGCGAACTAATATATCGCTATAAAAAACACACACCCTACATTTTCCTTATATAAAAAGTCACGCCCCGCCACAGCGCTCCGCCACATTTTCCTTATATAAAAAGTCACGCCCCGCCACAGCGCTCCGCCAGCGCTCCGCCGGAATACTAACCGTTTTGCGCATTGTATACTACTATTATCACCTTTGTTGATTTTCAAAAAGCCTTTGATAGTCTACACCGCCCATCACTGGAAGATACTTACAATCTATGGTTTTCCAACAAAATATGTGAATATACCAACGGGCTGATCACCCGTTTGCCAGTCACTTCGATTACGGAAACCACCGCAAATGGATTGATTTGCCGTTGCTCTAAAGACGCCAATAGTCTTGATGGGAAACAATGGCAAAGAAAACCTATCTGCTGTTGCCCTAAAACGCCACTAGGCGTAATGGCCACTGTCTGCTTTGACGGTCGGTGGCTAAGGACGGAAGAAGAAGAAGAAGATGTCAATATAATCAAAGCGCTATATGACAATGCAAGATGTTGTGTTAGAACAAATAAAGGGAATACAGAATGGCTTACAGTAGAAACAGGGGTGAAACAAGGCTGTATTATGTCACCACTACTTTTTGGATTAGCTATTGATTGGGTTATGAGAAACTATATCCACAATGAACAATTAGGTATAAAATTGACAAATGGAAAATTCCTGGGGGATCTGGATTTTGCAGATGATTTAGCATTCTTAAGTTCAACACCCAAACAATCCCAAGAAGCAGTAAATAATCTGTGTCATCTCTCGGTTAAAATAGGTCTCCAAATAAATGCCGCACAATGGGCTAATCACCTGTTTGCCAAGTCACTTCGATTACATGTCCTGCCCATGGGCCTTGTGCACTTGGGTCCCCTCTACACCTCGTTTCACGGGGTAGGAAGAGGTTCCGATTATGAGATGAGATGATGAGATAAATGCCTCTAAAACTAAAGTTATGAACTTTTCTAACGAGACCTTTGATATCATCCTGAACGGGGAAAAACTACAGAAAGTTGAAAGTTTTAATTATTTAGGCAGTAAAATGACACAGGATGGTGACACAACAAGAGAAATTCATACTAGAATTGCTTTGGCAGCTAGCGCCTTCAATAGATTATCTAGCATTTGGAAATTACGATCACTGAATATACATACCAAGCTTCGTCTGTTTAATTCAAATGTTATCTCAGTGTTAACATACGGCTGTGAGAGTTGGAAAATAACAAAATCATTGGAGAACAAACTGAATACATTCGAGAACAAATGTCTTAGAAAACTCATGAACATCAGTTGGAAAGAATTCAAGACTAATCGACAAATAAGAGAAGACTCTAGGCAGAAATATGTCTCCGACTATATAAGAAAAAGACGATGGTCATATATCGGTCATGTCCTACGAATGCAAAACAACAGAATACCACTGCAGGCGCTCACTTGGGTTCCTGAGGGTAAGAGGAAAAAAGGAAGACCAAAAGAAACACTTAGAAGAACAATAATAAGAGAAGGAAGAACGTTGAGCCTAAATAATGTGCAAGAGCTAAGAGGGGTGGCGTCACAACGAACAATCTGGAGAGCACTGGTTTCTGCCTTCTCTAAAACCTCCCCCCTCCACACACACACACACACTATCGCACGCGCGTGCACAGACATACACGCAACTGACAACTACATTTTAAAAAATGTAATTTACAACTCTTTTCAAAAATATTTTTTTCATAAAACACAAAAAAGTAACTTTCCGTGTAATATACTGAATAATTAAATCCGCCTCCTGTGCTCTGGACTCGTTTATCGCAAACTGATAATGTCGTTAGAGGATCGATTACATTTGACTTAAATGTACAAACAACAACAAAAAATAACACTAAAAAGAAGAAAATAAAAAAAATATATAAAAATAGTTTAAACACTGGCTTTTAATGCACTAAAAAGCCACAAATAATTTTTCACGGAGTTTATAGCTTGCAGTCAAAAAATGTAACATCAAATTGATAAAAAGCGTGGGGCGCTGATTCTACATGAAATTAACTTTTGCGTTATACTTCATTAGACACTTATGGATAAAATATATCATGAGGGCTTAAGCGCCCCATGCTTTTTGTCAATTTGATGTTACATTTTTTGACTGCAAGCTATAAACTCCGTAAAAAATTATTTGTGGCTTTTTAGTGCATTAAAAGCCTGTGTTTAAAATATTTTTTATATTATTTTTATTTCAGACCTACTTGCTGTGACCTCTCATCAAGTATTTTCATTTTGTCTTGCCTATGGTGGTGGTTAGGGGGCAGAAGAGTAAGGTCACAGACAATATCTTGATAGTAAATCTGTTTGTTCAAAGTTAACTGAGTTCCGTTTATGTTTTCATAATCCAATCTATTTCCATTATTAAAAAAATCAGAACTGGCAACAAGAGGCAGCCTTGTCGCACTCCACTTATCTCAAACTGGGACATGATATGATGTTTAATCCAGGAACAGTCGTAGCAGCCCCTTCAGTCATAACTGACTATGGGAATACGCCCCTGAGGTGATTGTCCTCAGTTGCTTCTTTCCTGGTGTTCCTTTCGGCGTGTTATTTTCTCTTCTGCTTGTTGTGAGAACTTCTTTTCGTCCAATCTGAGGTGGCGCCGTAGGGAGCATCGCCACTTGGTGTGATCGGCAGCTTCATCCTCCCAGGCTGCTAGTTTTATGTCCAGTGCTTTCATGTATCTCTTGCACACATCTTTGAGCCTCAGTTGCTGTCACCCGGCTGTTCTTTTGCCATCTGCCAGATGTTCGTAGAGACCATCATTAAGGATGCGACCATCTTCCATACGGCGGACATGGCCAGACCAGCGTAGTCTGCGTTGTTTAGACAGTGTATACATGATTTGAAGACCAGCACGTGACAGCCCCTCGACATTTGTCACTTTGCCCTTCCATGAAACACAGAAACAACGGAAATTAAAAAGATATATAAAGGGCAGGGTCCCATTTCGACCATTATTTTCTGAGGCCCAATCAATGCTGGGGACCCCGATAGTAGGCGGTAGTTACGTCACTTGACAAGAGGCATCCCTTTCGCACTCCAGTTGTGTTGCACAACCCAATATTTTATTCACAACACAGCGAAACATAATGTGTTCACACATGATTCATTACAACACTTAATGTGAAATGTGTTCAAATATTGCAAATGCTCATAATTCTGGTTGAAACATTAGTCGTTTGTACGCGGTCATATGAATGTACGGTACTCTTCATGTCCATCACATCTTGTGTGACCTTTGGCCGATGAACAGATGTGAACTTTCACGTCGAGTGCTGCGCAGGTTCACTTTAAGTTAATCCGTTGGCCGCCTATGGCTTGGGGGGATAAGCCTAATACGAAGTTCTTGGCTGCTATGGTAAAGAGTGTAGAGTGGCTAGAGCGCTTACTTCTTGAGGCAAAGTTATTGCGTTCGAAACCAAGTAATTTCACGCTCCAATCTACCCAGCTGTAAATGGTTACATGCAGGGGCGTACATAAAGCATTGGGCATCCGCCTTCTCTCCCCATAAAGAAACACTTGCAAGTATATTTTACAATAAGTACTGTTATAATAATGTCTGATGGCATCCCCCCTTGGCTGTCACCTGGGGCAGACCGCCCCTTCGCACCCCTCAGTACGCCACTGGCAACATGACTGCTCACATATTAAGCAAACAGGTTAGAGCGCTTGCTTCTCGAGATAAAGGGACCGGGGTCAATACTAGGTGTCGCCAAGCTCCAGTCACCCTGCAGTAGAATGAGTTCTTGACTCTGCTTCTGAGTTAGGGAAGGCAAAGGCGGCGGGGAAGGGAACTGGTCTCCGCACCTCTTAAAGCTAGACCAAGTATAGTGAAGTGTAAAATATCACTCTTCCCCCCCCCCCCCCCCCCCCCCCCCCCCCCCCCACCCCCCCCACCCCCCCCCCCCCCCCCCCCCCCCCCCCCCCCCCCCCCCCCCCTCCCCCCAACCCCCCCCCCCCCCCCCCCCCCCTCCCCCCCCCCCCCCCCCCCCCACCCCCCCCCCGCCCCCCCCCCCCCCCCCCCCCCCCCCCCCCCCCCCCCCCCCCCCCCCCCCCCCCCCCCCCCCCCCCCCCCCCCCCCTTCCCCCCCCCCCCCCCCCCCCAACCATTTGTAGGGTACTCAATTCTCTGGGACTACCTTTTAATATTGTGCAATTTGTAAACGTGCAGTTATTCATTTCCTTTTTAAATTTAACGAGACGTAACAGTTAATACGGGACTACCCCTTAAAACGGGACGTCTGGTCAACCAGCCTTATGGGGAAAAAAACTTATAACACTACTTCATCTTACTCGGTTGTCCCTTAATGCGTGCTAACACCGTCGTCTCCTACATAAGTACTGTTATAATAATGTCTGATGGCATATCCCCCCCCCCCCGGCTATCACCCGGGGCAGACCGCCCCTTGGCACCCCCTTAGTATGCCTCTGGCTACATCAGTGCGCCGCAACCTTTTTTGCTTCACGGAACACTTAAGTGTCCTTCAGAATTTCACGGCACACTATAATACTTAAGTTCATAAACAGGTAAATGCATAGGTAGTTACTTATAGATACTAACGCATGGGAGTAATGTGTTAGAGAGTTCACTATACTAGATCCAGCTTTATGAGTCGGGGTGACCAGATATATAAGTGGGTGGATGAGGTAAATATTTTGTAATTCGCTGCAATCATGAGACAACGCTCCCTAGTTTTTTGTAATGGATCGGTGGTTTCTGTTGTTGCTGCTGCTGTTTAAGTAGGGCTGCTGAGCTCGTCCTTTTTTCGCAGCCAACGTCAAGTTTAAGAATTTGTAGAGAGCCCGGCAGTAGCTTTCTACTTTCAATGGAGAGTCCTGGACAAGTGAGCACACGCTGAACTGTTTTGTATGGAGCAGGTCATCTACATAAGGATGGGTACAGTTATGGCAATTAGGCTCATGGGAGAAGTTTAATTTGTTTAGGTGTTTGTTGTTGTCTTTTTGTGTAGGTTATGATCTAAGCTGGAAGATTGTGCTCTGCTTCACACATCGTAGGTTACTGATGCTCTCATTCTTGGTGGATGAATGGGTTCTTTATACAAGACACGTCTTGTAAATCTTCTGCCCATCGGTTGAGCCATTCCTCGTTGTCGTAGATTTTTGATAGGGGAATTAAGACTTGGGTTGGTCCCTTCTGAATAGATTAGAAGAAGTGATAGACACAGTGAGAAGTAGTAATAGCAATAGATTTCCACGATTGAGATGGTAGAATGTGATTAAGAGGCTGTCTCTGAGTTCGAGAAATCTTCTCTCTCTCACCTATCTTCTACGACAGCTTTCAAGGAGTCAGACAGTCTAAACACACATATATGTAGATATATCTCTAACCACTCACGTGCAAGCACATATACGATGACAGTTGGACGTACAGACGTGGGAAAACCTATAAAAGTGATTATATGAATAGTTTGGGAAAAACGAACTGACCGACACGCTGGAATAAATTTTATGAGTAGTTTATTTATCAAGACTAAACTTCTCTCACAACATATCAAACCACATCAAGCATATTAAAAAAAATCATAAACAAAACTCAGAAATGCTACCAGAATGACAGACCCGTTGGTATGATCCTTCCCTCGATGTATAGCCCACAGTCCCGTTAGAAGAAAGTGATAGCCCCCAAAGAGTCACAGATACATATGATTTAGTCTAAAATTCTTCCCCTTTAAGGTATGAACAGACTGGATACTCTGATCTAGTATAGGGGAATATATATATATATATATATATATATATATATATATATATATATATATATATATATATATATATATATATATATATGTCAAGAAATGGATTTAAGACTAAAGGCTGTCTACATATAGTGACAAGACATTAGTGAGAAGAAAGACTGAAATGATAGATTCAGATGAAAATGACAGTGCAAATGTGAAAGTGAGACCATTGGTTCCGAGGTTGAGAACCGAAGTTAACTCTTCCTCGCCACTTCGGACGTCTTAATTGCTATGGCCTCGACCACCTCTAACTACCCTAAGGGGATAAGGTTCAATTACGATTCACATACACCACGATACAGACAACAGATAGCTACTGTACGTAATTAAAATGACTGGTCCAGACTATAAATGTACAAGTTTTATTATACACAAAAACAAGTAATCAAATACATGTCAAAAGGATAAAAATGCAGTGTAAGCACACCTGGAAAACAAATTCAGGCAAAAAAGCTACAATTGATGTATCATCAAACCCAACCCTTCACCCACAAGGTTCACCTGTATGGAGAAAGAAGGTAAGATTAAATTAAATAAACCACACTGCACTTGGTGGGGTCTCAGATGTCGAGCCTCCACTCCAAACTTCTTCTTCTTCTTCCGTCCTTAGCCACCGACCGTCAAAGCAGTCAGTTGCCATTATGCCTAGTGGCGTCTTAGGGCAACAGCAGATAGGTTTTCTTTGCCATTGTTTCCCATCACGCCTATTGGCGTCTTTAGGGCAACGGCAAATCAATCCATTTGCTGTTGTTTCCGTAATCGAAGTGACTGGCAAACGGGTGATCAGCTCGTTGGTAGCCCACTCCAAACTAGCTGTTCTAAATTCTAACTCTAACTACACATATCAGCTGGAACGACTACGAAGTGTCTACACAATCTCTGCATAGACTTCGGTTCTACACAGCCTATCCTGAAATCTCCCGAACACTGCTACACAACTCACTTTTCTAAACCTGCAGCAGCTGACCTCTGCTATGCTCTTACAAAATCTTGCTTTCAGTTCTGTCTATTTGCTATAGCAACTGTAGACTAAACTTCCGCAGCTGTCCTCTGCTCTAAAATCTGTAGAGGGTATATTCAACCTATTTCCCTCCACAATTCTGGAATTGATGACTAAGGTTTAACAGAACCCCTCTGGATTCTGGACTGGAACTGTATGTGGCTTCTCCTAACACATCTGACATTACCTGCCCGATTACCTCTAACTGGGTTCAGGCCTTCGGCGTTATTATGGCCGGGACGAAGCGAAATAAACTACGACCACGCTGGCAACCTGCCGATGTGCGTGTGTAACCGAACGAGCTCAGTGCTCAGGATTTATCCACCAAATCCTATTCCACTCGAGAAATGTCTTCCCCTGCCTGGGAAAATGGGTCTTTATACTCCGCCCGCCTCTGTCAAAAATCTCAAACCCTTATCAGTCTGAGATGCAAAATTTTGCCGTGGGGAAGATTATGTGAAACCTTCGCTCCTCCCACTGCGCCACGATACCTGCTGTTTAGACAGAAAAAAAAACAACAGCTAAACACACAGTAATAATACATTTCTAATATAACTCACTGACTCTCTTCCCGTTATGCACCACCATACAAATAATCGGGCCAACAAAGTCCGCTCCTCCACTCAACTCCCTTCTCTATCTGAGCCTAAAGTAAACATTACTGTCATGAAATATTCTAATCCACATATATAAATTATTAGGTAAATATAAAGCCTAACAAATAAAATTAATAAAGAGAAGAGCAATGGGAAAATGACAGTGCTGTCACAAGGAATGTACTCGAAATCCCCCTTGTTTTCTGCTTCGTCTGCAAATTGTAACGCTTTCACGTTGATAGTAAAAGCTTACTGTGTTATACCCGCTTTCTTCAATGAAACGTGTGCTGTATTTCTTGGAAAAACATTAAGAGGCAGACTGCGTAATGACCTAAATTTTAAATTCCATTCATGTCTTTTTCTACATTACGTTACCAAAACGAACGAACAGTTGGACTAAAGGATAGCGAGAAGGGAGAGGAAGCCGAACACTAAACACGCTTCGCGCGATACGCAAATGCTGCCATCACGCGTGTAAGTCTACATGCACTAATTTTTTTTTCAGACGGACAGTGATAAAATACACTACCCTTTCCCAGAGTTAGGTTTATAAATCATAACAAACTCTTATTAGAAAAGACAACATTAGATGGGTTTACGTTTGAACACATAACAGTACCCAGACAGCATATCTTCGGAACAGGAGGTAAAAGAAATTGCATATTTTGAACGCAGCCACGTAGCTCCTTTAAATTAGTAATTTTGGGTTCCTTAGGGCTTGCTGACAAATAATATGTAAAACGTTACGCAAATAGTCCAGGAATTAATAAATTATACCCAAAATAAAATATTGGGGGTGCCTGACAGCATAAAATCATTTCTGCTCATAAGATTTTTTTTAACGTGTTTGAAAAAAAATTTACGTTACAGAAATAGCCTACCATGTAAACTTCAAATTGATTGGAGCGCAACAAATGAAAGCCTAACCACGATTGGTCGGGCTATAAATACTATCTTGGTTGTTAGGGGAGACGGGAAAAGATAACATTTTTTCAAACACTTGTCGAAACGTGGCTCATTGGCCAGTCTCGCTGATATACACACTTGGGAGCGTTAGTTCGAGACCACTTGTTTAAAATACACTTGATAAAGCATCAGTGCGTTGAAGCCAGCATATATTTGGCGCAATAAAAGCCTGGAACATAGGCAGATGGAAGTTTGTGCCAGTTTGTGCCAGAATTCATTGCTAATCAACGTATCTGTGTTATTCGTATGAATTGTGGGACAGTGGTCTTGATGGTACTGAGCAGCATCTGGTCAGAGATTTGCTGAATCCAGAGTCGGTCAGCATACTCCTTGGTCTTTTTAGCTATCAGTGAGGTGTCTCCTGAGCCCAGAGGAGAATTCGAGCAGAGGAGTCCTTTCCTGCCGCCATCACTCAAGATAAGCAGAGTTGGCCAGCTGAGCTCAACATTATGTCCCCTCATCTTGAAATAACTTTATAAAAATACTATTCAGAGGGGAATTTACTTGTCTTAAAATCAGGAACTGTGAACATCTCCAATACTGGTCCCTAAAGACAAACTATTGAAGTCATGATGACAAATACCAACAGAGCTTGAACAAAATAAAACCAGTATTACCTCATTTTACTACTACACAACTGACACACATAGAACATTTGTAATAATATATGTCACTACAATATTCATATTAAATACATTCTGTACATAACTTGTAATTTAAATTGATTGTGATTCCTGGTTCCCTTGTAGTTGAATCAGGACACATATTCATTCATGCTAGTAATGAATACATATTGTTATTTGAACCGTTACGAGTGACTTCTTTAAGCTATTCTCATAGAGTGTTATATGTATGTGAGTGTCACAGTGTTGTTAAGAGTAGTGGATTAAATTAAATTGTTTATCTGTCAGTTGTTGTGACTTACACTTCACCATACTCATACCCTAGACACATAACGTAGCATCACACTATTCCAGAATAATTCTGACTGAGATAAAGAGATATGTGGTAGCAAGTAAGGTTATCTATAATACACTACTTTTAATAGATATAGATACCTTCACAGCTGATCTCAGTCAGTACACTAAGTCCCCTCAGTCAGTACAACCACGCACACTAAGTCCCATTACATATAACATAAAAAATCTCTAGGACTCCTTGATACTCTTCTGAGTACACAGAGAACAACAATGCACAATCCACTGATAACGTATAACCCTGTTAGATGCTAGCATATACATGCACTGCGTATTAGAAGTTATACATACATAACCCCAGGTTACCCATTACATCTCAATAGTTACCAACACGTGTTTACAATTCTTACGACCACGTGCTTCTCTCCCCCTCACCCCTCTGAACATCGTCTCAAATAAATATTCAGTAACCAACGCACCCACGTGCTCCCAAATTTACACCTCTTTCACTCCCGTCCACAGATCGATGTGTAACTATATATAAATAACTAGCAGCATTACATTCTTAATAAAATCACAATTACACACGCGCCCGCCATTCTGCAATTAAATATAATTCGCAGATGCGGGTTTCTCTCCCGACCTACTTTGAAATAATACAAAGCGGGGATATCTCAACTTTTAAACCATACCACTATTCCTTCAACAAGGAAATAAATGGACCTATAAAGTTTCTCAAGTCTATCACTAAGATCGTATTTGATGGCTCTGGCATTAAGAATTAACATTAAACTTAAACTGCCCAAGAAAACTTAACTGTTAGGCCTAGGACTAGAAAAATTAAATAAAGTCCCACGCAAAAATTCATGCTTACCAAATTCGAATTCCCACTGAAGGCGAACCGACTTGTTTCTGGTACGCAGCTGGCAATTACATTTAGAGAGAGAGAGAATTTGAAATACGAGCCTATTTATCATCATCTAACAGCACGCTGACCTCGTGACGTCATATGCGTGGCTTCGATTTTAACCCAATGATTGCGAATACCGTTATCTCTCGGCCAATCAATCATCGTAAACGATTCTGATGCAACCGGTTACTGCTAGACAAAGAAACGGGATTAAGCTCTGCCCTCTACTGCCAATTGAAGCAAAATGGCCGAAATATATATATATATATAAAATCCCGAAAAATGCGTCTAGCCGCATGCCCTCAAATCTTTTAAAAGACTAAACTGGTGCAAGAAACACTGCAAACAATTCTCTACACCCAAACTCTAAACCACATAAATAAGAATCATAAAATGAGATATAAAACTCCCTAGTATCCCAACACTCTGGAAAAACCTCCTCCCTAGAAAAAAAAGTGAACAAAATGCAGGGAAAAAAGACATGGGCCATTTGAAAGACAGAATCTCAGTCCACTTCATCACATCACTCCCACCTTCGAAGATTAAGCATCGATCTCATTACTGAAATCTCTGTGTTTCACACTGGCCCTTAACTCTGTCTACGGCTGTCTGTCCGTACCCCCTCCTCTTTTGCATTTCCTCCTTCTTCCTCCCCTTGAACAAGCTCCTATGCTCCGTTGGGAGAGTTGATCTCTCTTCAGACCTGTGCCCTCCAATGGCGGGTCTGGAACTTCCCTTGCCTTGTCCGGAGACATGCTGGTTTGGTCAACTGACATGACCGAATTGCTATGTAGAGGCCTGGCGATGGCGACTACCTTGCTGCTCATCAGCGGGTTTATGATCGCTGGTATATGGCAATGCAACGTCTCGGGTTCCGCTGGCGTAGAGCCTCCGATTACTTGCTGGGTGTCTATTGAATCATGAACGATCTCAATAGCTTCTACCTTTGAAGAAAGGTAGGTAAAATCTGCCCCTGGCAGTGGTTCTGGGCTCGCTCTTCCCCTACCAATATGAAGCGGGACAGAGCTCTCCAATATAGCTCCTTGCGAAGTTATAAGGCAGTTTTCCTCACTAATTCCTGGCCTGGAAAGTTTGTGAGATGCCCGTGTAGTCCCAGAGAGTCCTCCGTCTAAAACTCTGGTTCTAAAAAAATTCTCAACCTTGCCCTCCCCGTCGAGAGTTACTGGCGCTAGTTGACATGTGTCCTGCAGTGACACTGAACGGTTTAAGATCCCGTTAGATCGCGGAGTATCTGAGATAAAGCTCTCAGTGACTTGTTCCAATGTTCCTTGAAACAAATTGGAAAATATAGCCAATTTTTCAGGCTCCTCGTTACAGGAGTCGTTTCCTGTAAACGAGATACTAGAGTTGTGGGGCCCACCTCCGTCTATAGGCAAACGGATACTCAGATCACTGTCCTCCTCCGTTTGAGTAAAGTGCTGGTCGGATGGGGCTCCAGGGCTGGTTGGAACTATATGTTCGCTCAGACCGCTATCTTGTGCCCTATGAAGATGGCGCTGGTCGTTGACATATGTAATACTGCTCTTGTCAGTATGTCCCTCACTTGAAGGAGCTAATACCATCGGGGGCCTAATTCCCGACAACAAAGAGTAAACTTCATGAATCAGAGGCGTCATCACTGTTTGTCCGTTAGGATGCACAGGGTTGACAGATAAATTCGCCTCCGCATATAACATACCACTGTCCTGAGAGGCTTCTAACCTCTCCCTAGCTCGACAGGGCTGTTCGAGCTCGCTCGGGGCTCTGTGAATTTGGGGTTCTCCTTTTTCACTTATCTGGCCTGCAGTAGGCCCCCTTGCATCAGCAAGGATCGGTGTGAGCGGGTTCCCCAAAACTAAATATGGGTTGCCGAGAATGAAGTCATAGGCTGGCTGTGCCGTTACAGCTGACTTGATGGTGCCAGACACGAACTTACATTTCACCTCAATATTGGCTACGGGAAAGCACTGTGAAGTCCCTTTCCTTAAAACTCCACCAATATTGACCTTTTCCTTGGTCATCTGCCAGGGCTTCACCAGATGTCGGGCGACTATGCTGGGGTATGTAAGCCCGCTGTCAAATAAGCATGTAGTCTCAGTCCCGTTCACTTCGGCTGGTCCACTGTTGGAGAACAACTTCTCTGACTGGAAGGGTTTCCACTTCTTCCCTTGTTTCACCCTCACATGCCTTAAACAAGCCACCTGATGAGCGGGTTGTTTGTTTGGGCACCGTGTTGTCCAATGAGAGGTAGTCCGAAAGAACCTACAATATCTCTCATTATCTCCCCGGTTCCTGGCGGGTTCATGAGAAGTCGGCCCCTGGGTTCTGTTAGGCGGCTGGGAGCGCATGTTATGACTGGGAGGGGGCTCCTTTCGAGACGGCCCTTGCTGTTGGTGAGCTGAAGAGGAAGGCGAAAGCGATGAAGATGCTCCTTTGTCCGGGGCTGGCAGGTCAGGGTGTTTTCTTTTCTGGCCTAGTACTTCGGCCTGTGCCGTCTGGAACCTTTCTGCAAATAGAATTATCTGGTCCAGTTGCTGGGCGCCCTGCTCTGTCAGGTACTTCCTTAAGTCTGGGGACATGTTGGCCTTTATCTGTTCGCACATGATGAGCTCTTCGAGTCCTTCGAACGATTTCGCCAGTCCCGACAACTCTCTCCAACGAGTGAGGTAATTCCTCAGCCTCTCTGCGAACTGGGGAAAACTTTCTCCTTTCTCCAGACGACTTTCCCGAAACATAGTTTGGCACTTCCGGGGAGTCCATTGAAATCGCTGTAACAGGGCGTTCCGAAGTGCCTCAAAGTTATTCTGGTCATCTACTAGCATCTTGCTATAGACATCATACGCATGTCCTCTTAGTGATTGAGATAATTTGAGACACCAAAGACTATCCTCCAGCCCGTATGCCTTTGCCATTCTTTCGAATTTTTCCAAAAATACCTAAAATTTCTCATTTCCGTTAGGAAAGGAGTACATCGGAAAATTCGTGGCTGCCATCCGGGGCCCTCCGTTTCCTGCGGTGTCTGCTGCCACTGCTCCGGGGGAATCTCCGTTAGCCGAACTGCCCTCCAAAGATCTATGCTGCAGTTCTAGAGAACGCATGGCAAGTTCATGCTGTCTCTCAGCTGCCTTCTCCTGTGCTTCCCTCTCTGCGGCCTTCTCCTGAGCTTTCCTCTCTGCGGCCTTCTCCTGTGCTTCCATTTTCCGAAGTTCCATCTCGGCCTTTCTCTCCTCTTTCTCTACTTCCCTTTTCCGAAGTTCCATCTCGGCCTTTCTCTCCTCTTTCTCTAGCTGGTCGTGCCTATCCTTCTCCCTCAACATGTAGGCCTTAGTTTCGTCTTTGTCCGTACCCATGTCCCTCACGCCAGGCAGCTCGTAACTTGGCCGTATCTGCCATCTTACTTGCGAACTGCTGTAGTCTCAAGAACACAGAAAACTGATAGAAAAAAAAAAGAACCAAAAAGAAAGGAACTACCTGTTACCTGCTAGGAATCTGCTGTCGCGAAACCCCGCACTCGGAAATTGATCTCATCAGAATGATCCACCGGACGACCGCCACCCACTTTGTCACGAAATGGATTTAAGACTAAAGGCTGTCTACATATAGTGACAAGACATTAGTGAGAAGAAAGACTGAAATGATAGATTCAGATGAAAATGACAGTGCAAATGTGAAAGTGAGACCATTGGCTCCGAGGTTGAGAACCGAAGTTAACTCTTCCTCGCCACTTCGGGCGTCTTAATTGCTATGGCCTCGACCACCTCTAATTACCCTAAGGGGATAAGGTTCAATTACGATTCACATACACCACGATACAGACAACAGATAGCTACTGTACGTAATTAAAATGACTGGTCCAGACTATAAATGTACAAGTTTTATTATACACACAAACAAGTAATCACATACATGTCAAAAGGATAAAAATGCAGTGTAAGCACACCTGGAAAGCAAATTCAGGCAAAAAAGCTACAATTGATGTATCATCAAACCCAACCCTTCACCCACAATGTTCACCTGTATGGAGAAAGAAGGTAAGATTAAATTAAATAAACCACACTGCACTTGGTGGGGTCTCAGATGTCAAGCCTCCACTCCAAACTAGCTGTTCTAAATTCTAACTCTAACTACACATATCAGCTGGAACGACTACGAAGTGTCTACACAATCTCTGCATAGACTTCGGTTCTACACAGCCTATCCTGAAATCTCCCGAACACTGCTACACAACTCACTTTTCTAAACCTGCAGCAGCTGACCTCTGCTATGCTCTTACAAAATCTTGCTTTCAGTTCTGTCTATTTGCTATAGCAACTGTAGACTAAACTTCCGCAGCTGTCCTCTGCTCTAAAATCTGTAGAGGGTATTTTCACCCTATTTCCCTCCACAATTCTGGAATTGATGACTAAGGTTTAACAGAACCCCTCTGGATTCTGGACTGGAACTGTATGTGGCTTCTCCTAACACATCTGACATTGCCTGCCCGAGTACCTCTAACTGGGTTCAGGCCTTCGGCGTTATTATGGCCGGGACGAAGCGAAATAAACTACGACCACGCTGGCAACCTGCCGATGTGCGTGTGTAACCGAACGAGCTCAGTGCTCAGGATTTATCCACCAAATCCTATTCCACTCGAGAAATGTCTTCCCCTGCCTGGGAAAAACGGGTCTCTATACTCCGCCCGCCTCTGTCAAAAATCTCAAACCCTTAT
The DNA here is from genome assembly GCA_024509875.1 of Oreohelix idahoensis. Classification (NCBI taxonomy): domain Eukaryota; kingdom Metazoa; phylum Mollusca; class Gastropoda; order Stylommatophora; family Oreohelicidae; genus Oreohelix; species Oreohelix idahoensis. The sequence goes on from JAMPIV010007066.1 coordinate 35,406, forward strand.
CAGTCTGAGATGCAAAATTTTGCCGTGGGGAAGATTATGTGAAACCTTCGCTCCTCCCACTGCGCCACGATACCTGCTGTTTAGACAGAAAAAAAAACAACAGCTAAACACACAGTAATAATACATTTCTAATATAACTCCCTGACTCTCTTCCCGTTATGCACCACCATACAAATAATCGGGCCAACAAAGTCCGCTCCTCCACTCAACTCCCTTCTCTACCTGAGCCCAAAGTAAACATTACCGACCCCGATAATACAACACGCAGACCTACTGACCTAGAGTTCTGCCTGACTGGTTACAACCAACAGTTTTCCACTGAGGGCCTATCTTCCTGTCCAAAAATACCTTGGCCCACTTCTTACGCTGACATACAAAATAAAATATCTCTAGGAATCTGATACCCGTTATAATATTAAATCACATTTAAAATTGATAATACAAATATTATTCTCTTAAAAAAATTACATCTCCCGTCTTCTGAGTACACAGAACAACAATGCACAATCGATAACGTATAACCCTGTTAGATGCTAGCATATACATACTGCTTAGAAGTTATACATAACCCCAGGTTACCCATTACATCTCGATAGTTACCAACACGTGTTTACAATTCTTACGACCACGTGCTTCTCTCCCTCTCACCCCTCTGAACATCGTCTCAAATAAATATTCAGCAACCAACGCATCCACGTGCTCACAAATTTACACCTCTTTCACTCCCGTCCACAGATCGATGTGTAACTATATATAAATAACTAGCAGCATTACATTCTTAATAAAATCACAATTACACACGCGCCCGCCATTCTGCAATTAAATATAATTCGCAGATGCGGGTTCAAGAAAACTTAACTGTTAGGCCTAGGACTAGAAAAATTAAATAAAGTCCCACGCAAAATTCATGATTACCAAATTCGAATTCCCACTGAAGGCGAACCGACTTGTTTCTGGTACGCAGCTGGCAATTACATTTAGAGAGAAAGAGAATTTGAAATACGAGCCTATTTATCATCTTCTATCAGCACACTGACCTCGTGACGTCATATGCGTGGCTTTGATTCTACCCAATGATTTCAAATGCCGTTAGCTCTCGGCCAATCAATCATCGTAAACGATTCTGATGCAACCGGTTACTGCTAGACAAAGAAACGGGATTAAGCTCTGCCCTCTACTGCCAATTGAAGCAAAATGGCCGAAATATATATATATATATATATATATATATATATATATATATATATATATATATATATATATATATATATATATATATATATATATATATATATATATATATATATATATAAAATCCCGAAAATGCGTCTAGCCGCATGCCCTCAAATCTTTTAAAAGACTAAACTGGTGCAAAACTGATCTAGGCTCTATCGTCCTCCCTATAGAAAAATACTGCAACAATTCTCTACACCCCAACTCTAAACACATAAAGAAGAAACATAAAGCGGATGAGATAAAACTCCACCGTTATCTCACTCTGGAAAACGTAAATAATAGAAGGAGAAGAAACATGGAGAAGGATTACCTGTAATTCCTCCTAGAAAAAAAGTGAACAAAATGAATGGAGAAAAAGACATGGGACATTTAAAAGACAGAATCTCAGTCCACTTCATCACAATATAGTTAGCAATACCTTGCATAAAGAAATGTTATGACAGCAAAAATGAATGGGTGACAACATACCACCATAAAGGGATCGCTCAGTCCTGCATTCACTCTATTCATTCAACTGTGATCACGTGCAGTTGTTCAACAACAACAAAAAATATTTTTAGGACTTGCCCACACAGAATCTTCAATGGTAATCTTGGCCAAGAAAACCCCAGGTCCAAAAAGACGGGTTGAATTCACTACTTCCGGAACCGTTCTCTTGGGAATACTATTGTTTTGGATGTCTGTTTAAGTCACATACAATTTGCCAGGTACGAGCGTTTATAGCGAGCACAGTGTCAACATCTTAGATTTCAAACGAATGAGGAATGTCAGGTCGGCACCTTCTCTCAGTATAGGAATTTTGTTGGCCACACCACCACTTGTCAACAGTGTCGGGACCGTTACTGATTGTAATATGTTAATTGCCACAAAGGCTGAAAAATGACTAGAGTTTTCTCAGGAAGAATCAAATCAGGCTCGATGACCCGTTACTTCTTTTAAAATCTTAAAGTTCTTGTAAAAGTTATACATCAAATCTTTAAGGTAAGAATGTTTGTTGTTTTCTTCACAGATTTATCTCTTTACTCAAACGCTGGCAAAGTTTGGGTACCACAGTTTCACTATATATAAATGGAAAAAACACATATCAAATAATTATACATACTATGTACTCGGATATAACTGATAATTGTAAACCGCAATCGTACCGCTTGACTTATCATTTAAATTCCCGTGAAGTAAGTTATATTTAAAAATCCTCTATCCTCATTAATTAGGAATACGTGCGTATTCCGTCAACACTCATGAGGCTTCTAGCATTATAAGTTAGTTTAGAAAGTTTATTCTCGTCTGATTATTTTAGCAGTAAAATTAAATTCCTTAATAGCCGACTGAGTTTAAGCTAGAAATATAATTTCTGTTTTCCACTGTAACTCGTCACTATAAAATAATACAGACTATATAAATTTCCAACTCTCTAGCAAAATGAAATAAGCGATTTAATACTTTAACACTCACAAAATACTAGATAAATAATATAAGATTTACCTCAACACAGAACTACTAAGAACTTAAACCACTACGATCATACTAAATGACATCTCTATTAACAGAGATTCTAGAAATCGAACTAAGGCTTGTTCTAGTCTTGACTGCGAAGTTACTGAGTGAAAATGAAATCTAACTCTCTCTAGTATATATGAAAAACCAGACAAAGATGTGCGCTATTTCCGAAAACTACACAGTAGCCTCCCCTTCTTAACACTTACGGTAACTCCAAGAGGCTGTCGTAAACTGCCACTTTGCGTTTCTGACACTTCCGTCTAAGAAACGGCCGAAGCGCTACGTGTCAGATGCAAATGTAGACAACTTGTCTGCACTGCAGGGGCAGTTTTTGCACCTACGCCGAGAAATGACCATTCTGAGCGAATGCGTGATGGCGCCTTCTCCACACTGACACTGAGAATCTACCGAGGAAACTACGTGTCAGATATGTCGGGATTCACGCCTCACCTCAGCGCTCACCGAGAAACTACGTTTTGACAGATGAGAAAGCAGACGATATGTCGGCCCTATGTCTTGAGATAGCCAAATATTCACAGTTATTTCGTCAATCTGCAGCGATTGACCGAATGCATTCTCACGCTAAATCGTCTGGTCCCAGGGACTACACGTTACGTAAAAAGTTACTCGTTCAATCAGCCATGAAATGCGTTTCTAAATGAGAAACGAAACTGGCGAAAGTGAGAATGGGAAAAAAATATTTTTCGCAAACGAATGGATGCGAAAAATACAGGAAATATGAAAAGAGTGATAATAAAAATAGAGGATACGGGTGAAAGAAAAAGAAGAGGATATAGGCAATTTAATGATCATAAAACCTATGTGACACTCGTTGACGTTGTTTTGTTTAGTTGTCTGCATATTGGCTGGAATGTGTATCTGAACCAAGCTTCTCCTAATTTTACAAGGCGGTCAGTTTTTTTCCTTGATTGGTATGTCCATGTATCCTGGTATCCACTGGAGAGTGACTCTGATGCTGTATGTTGTTAGCAGGCTGTCAATTGTTTCAGCCAGCTGTATTATTTCTTTATTTTCAGTTTGGAGGTATTCTTCTGAAGCCTGAATTGTTGATTTTGAATCATTGAAGATTATGATATCTGAGGTCTTATAGATTTTTTATTTAAATTTGCTGAGTATAGCTGGAAAGTGGTGTTTATTGCTTTAATTTCTGCTTAGTGATTAGTACTGAATTCTCCACATAGTTCACATATTATAGTGTTCTGCCACTTGGGTACTTCGCGTAAGCTTCAAGACAAGTGTTTATGGTGGCATTGAAGGCAGAGTCTTCTGTGTATGCATATGTCTCAAACTACTGTTAGAGTAGTTTCTGTAGTCTCTATAGTAGCTGTCTTCAGTGCTGTTGTTGGTATCGCTTGTTGTTGTGCTATCCATGAGTGTTGTTTTTATTATGGGTAGTTTTAATTCCTTACCGGGATGGAGGCGAGGGTATACAATTTCAATTATTTCTCGTGTCTGTGGAGGTAGTGCTGTTCTGCTACAGTTGTTTTTACTGGCAGGATTGATTTTCGATTTAATCTGCTTCTAGTTTTCAACCAACTGTCTGGTTTTATGTTCTTTTCTTAATCTTCCATAGCGTTCTGTTTCCATGACAGCACGTTTATGTCGTTGTCCATAAGTTCCATTTTTGCGTCGGTGTCACAGGCAGCTATTGTCGTGCTTCTGATATCCCCACATTTGAACATAAGAGCTTGGTTTTGGACTTTTTCTGCCTGGTGGTTTTGTTCATTGTCGACTGCAGTTGAGTAGGTTATTATCCACGACAGATCGGACATATCCCAGGCACAGCTGTCTCAGATTTACTTTTTCTGCTCCCCAGCTGGTGCTTGCAAAATGTTTCACAATGTTGAGACGCCCAATAGCCTTATCTTCATTTTGTGCATGATGGTTTTGAGTAGTAGCTGTCTGTCAAGCTCCACTCCTAAGCAAGCTGGATTTTCTTCTCCAAAGTAGATGTCCGTCGAGTTTTAGTTGGTACACCTTCTTGCTTTTCTGGATGCTCCAAGAGAAAAAGCTGTATACTTGTTTTACACGTTTATTTTAGCTTCCAGAGCTTGCAAGACATAGCTATTGTAGCTAGGACTCTTTTATTTTAGCCGGTGCCAATTTGTTGTATTTTTCTGCTGTCCAAATGAACAGGTCTTCTGTGTACAGTGCTTTTGATACCTTTAAGGTGGGAGGTCATTTATGACAAAGAGGGAGCAACTTAATGCTGAACATTATGGTAATCCCCCTCCAGCGTTATTTTGTTATGTTATTTTGTGAATGATTTAGTGTCTTCTACTGTTGTTTATATTGTTCTATTATTTAGGAATGCTTAAATCCAGAGGTATATTTTCTCCGTGTATGATTATTTTTGTCATTTTGGCATACAGCCTCTGTCTCTGCACTGTGTTGTATGTTTGCTGCAGACCGATGATACAAATGTGGTGTGTTTACATTCCTGGAATGTATCTAAGTTTTTTTGTTTTTTTATTAGTTTTTTTTTTGTATGCACAAAATATACGTTTTTCGTCTGTTCTGCAACCATGTCTGAAGCCTGTCTGACTATCATCGATGACCTTATTTCTTTCCAGCCACCAGTAAAGCCTATGATTCACCATTATCTCACCGAGTTTTCTAATTGCTGAGGTTAGTGAGACTGTTCAGTAGATTCCGGGTTCTTCAGCGTCTTCAGTTTTTTTAGATTTGGTCAAAAGCAGGGCTGATTGCAAACATCGAAGAATGAGTAGCAACAGTACAAGCCAACAAATTTCTAATATTCTCAGCTTGACAGGAATAAACCTGGAGACCGATGCCGAAAAAGGATAAAATAATAATTCTTGGTAGTTTTCTGCATATTTGTAGAGACCAGTTCTATAGTGAAAGAAGTCAGGGAAGTCATGAAAAACCAAAAAGTAGGGAAGCAGTCCCAAATAAATGCATGCTGATGTCGGTTGCACAAGGCGCGCAATATAGTGCAACGCAAATCGCCTTAAGATGACAGATACAAATATTACTCAATGAGATGGTGCTGTACCCAAGGAGACCATCCAAGTAGGAGAGTGTCGGACTCCTTATCTGGATGGGGTCAACCCAAAGCTACTAGTTATGGTAAAAGGAATGTAAAGGATCCCGTTAAAAGCCCATTGAGGCATATTGAGAATATGGTGTTAGGCCCATATTTTCTTGACCATCGGCACATTAGAGATGATGTGGTCAGCATCACGGTGCCGCCTTCCCAGAATTGCTCTTGTACCCAATTCATGAAGCTGGGTCGACCCCGGAGCCGTTTGCGGTCTAAAAAGTCCCACCTCAACTGGGGATCGAACCACAAAGCTACAAGTATGACAACAATTTACTTCTCTCAACGACAAACTGGAGATGTCAGAAACCTTCAGCTGACTACTGCCTTTATTAGAGACATTAATGTAGAAGTCTGAGGGCGAACGAGGAAGTAGAACTCCCATAGACTGGTGGGTGATGATAACTTATTATTTGTTAAATTTTATATGTGAAATTCTTTCATGGTGTCGAGGCACACCAGGCAGATACTGGCGGCACACCAGTGTGCCTCGGAAACCGGTTGCGGAGCACTGGGCTACATGACTGCTCACATATTAAGCAAACAGGTTAGAGCGCATGCTTCTCGAGATAAAGGGACCGGGGTCAGTACCAGGTGTCGCCAAGCTCCAGTCACCCTGCAGTAAAATGAGTTCTTGACTCTGCTTCTGAGTTAGGGAAGGCAAAGACGGCGGGGAATGGAAAACTCATAAAACTAGACCAAGTATAGTGAAGTCTCAAATATTTCCCCCCCCCCCCCCCCCCCCATCCCCCACCATTTATATGGTACTAAATTCTCTGGGACTACCTTTTAATATTGTACAATTTGTAAACGTGCAGTTATTCATCTCCTTTTTAAATTTAACGGGACGTAACAGTTAATACGGGACTACCCCTTAAAACGGGACGTCTGGTCAACCAGCCTTAAGGGAAAAAAACTAATAACACTACCGGGGTACTTCATCTTACTCGGCTGTCCCTTAAATCGTGCTGGCACCGTCGTCTCCAACATTGTTGAGGTATGGGGAGGGGGCCGGTTGGGCTTTAAGCGACATTAACAATACGCTACGGTAAATAAAAGACCAGCTGACGAAATTTGAGAGGCGCTAACCCGAGACAAATCTGCTAAGTCGCCCGCAATAATAGGATTTTAACGAAGAAATGTTATACGACCGTATGGTGACACTATTTACGGCACCACCTCAGATTGGGCGAAGAGAGGCTCACACAAGAAGCAGAGGTGAGGAGAAAACGTCGAAAATAAGCAGTTGAGGGCTGTCACCTCAGGGGCGCATTCACAGTTCGGTCAGGTTTTGAGTTTTTATTATTTTTTTTCAATTAGTGAAGAAAAATATCTTGTTCAACCTCGTAAATGGTTATAAATTAGGAAAATATCTATATTTTTAGATAGTATGTTCAACTGCAGCATTATAAATACTTATTCTTCATGTATTAATATATGAACACAACGGCATTAAACGTTCTTTATTAACAATAACTGTCAAACGTGCTCGACCTAAGGCTCAGCTGGCTATTCTTCAATCTCTCCCTCCTCCACAAATCTCTTAAAGTCCTCTGGCACCATCTGCTCCAGGTCTGACCGACTTTACCGAGACTTGTTCGATCGCGCTTTGTTGCTTTCGTGTTCATTCACGATCAGCTGTTGAAACCATATGTAGTGATCTCCCTTCGATGCAAACGCTCCAAACCGATTGGCCGTAGATGAAATTATCGAACATTTGGATTGGCGATAGGTGGAAATAACTAGCCGTCTACTGATTTCTGATAGTTCCAAATCTATCGTCTGCAAGGAAGGAGATATGAGGCAGTGTAATTTTTTTCAAGAATAGTTATTTGGTCATATATAGGTGTGTATCACTGAGCATTTAGAATTATTAATTGATTCACTTACTATTTGACTGCTAAGAGTGTGATCGGATCAATTTATTTGACCGTGTTTACACTCGCAGTTTGAGCCCACTTTGTAAACAGTTCCAGAAATACTGAAGCATTGATCTGTTCGATCATGCCGTGGCTCAGTGCCAGAAACTTAGGACACTTTTGGATGTGGTTATTTTCAGTGCTTATATCATAGTGTGTGCTTTTGATTAATTGTTTTATTTAATTTTAATTTACATCCAACTTCTTAATTCCTTTTGCTGAAGTAGTAGCAAATCTATTTTACTGTGATTGCACGTACGACTATCAATTGTAAGACTATCGTTGTGTAAGTATTATCCCAGATCTGCTAATCAAAGTAGTTTGCACTGTCATTGCAGTTTTTTTTTAATGCTAACAGCTCAGCCATTCACTCAGTTTACCCACACCCAAGTTAGTTCTTATTTTGGTCATTGGAACTGATTCCAGGCATGCAATTCACCCGTTAACTATAGAGCAGGTGTTGATATTGGCATACCTATGAAACTGCACAGTAGCCTATATTTAAACAGTTGGCTTTTTAGCAAGATCAAAAATTAATATATAATGGTTAGTAGGGGATGGTGGAAATGTAAATGTCTGGAGAGGTTCTAGTAATACATACTGATGTGAAATATAGTGTAAATTACATATTAACCAAGCACCCCAAGCTTTCACCCCTTCCCCCACTCCCCTTTCACCATAGAAAGTATGAAAAATGTACCATTTAAAAAAACCACACACATAGACACACTCTCTTACACCAATATATATATATATATATATATATATATATATATATATATATATATATATATATATATATATATATATATATATATATATATATATATATATATATATATATATATCTTGCAATTATAACCCCTTAGAGTTTGAATTAAATATTTTTCTTCATTAAAAAAAAAAAAAATTAAAAAAAGGTTTCCATAGAACAGTGGATGTGTAGCATATCTTGTAGTCTTAATTATATTGGTTTAGTTCCTATAGTGGGATTTTCCCCCTCATTTCAGTGTTAGGTTTTATATTATTTACTTGTATGCAAAAGTTATCGCTTTGTGTGGATTTTTAACAATGGTATAAGTGCCGTACCGTTCAGAAAGCAATGGAAAACTACTGAATGAAAAAATTGCCTTAAAAAATCACAAACAGCCAATAAAAGCTGGGGTTGATTGCCATGTCCTGTAAAGGATAAGCAACTAACTAACCATCCTTTTATTTCCTGAATTACCATGGAACTGCATTCCTTGTTTGATGTTGTAGACCACCATTTACTAGTATGGGTGTAACTGACAAGCTAGTCTTTAGCTTGAGAATTTCTCTGGCAGTTCCTATTGCTGCATTCACTTTCCACCTCCTTCCTGTCTTCAGTGTAATCTGAATGGTCTATACTACTTCATCTGAGGAGTCACACAGCATCATTTCTAGTCTGGTCCTTTCTTTTCCTTATTCTTTGATGGTTTACTTAGAGGGAGTATAAGCTTTGATTTTTAAAGTATGGAGCCATGTTTGATAGACCTGGGGGCATTCTTAACCATTTACTGGTAAGCTTGCTGAGTTTTCTCTGTTACTTCTACTTCTACTCTGTATTTCAGAGTTAGCATTTGCCGATGATGTCCTGATGGCTAAATCAGAGGCTTATCTTCAATCTAACCTGCAAGTCTGGAAGGAAATGCTGTAGAAGAGAGGGATGGTTATACGCAGCTCCAAAACAAAAACCATGATAATATTGTGAGAGGAAAAGAGGCATCAGATTATGCTGGGAGAAAAGGTTCTGGAGCAGGTCAACCACTTTAAATACCTTGGAGCTGTTATAAACTGGAAGGGAGGCATCAAAGAAGAGTTGGCCACCTGAAGATTATCAGCTGGGAGACTTTTTCAGGCCAAAAATCAAGGATTCCTCAGCAAAAGAGAAATTGACAAGAAGACGAAGATGGCTGTATACCACTCACCTATTTCCCAGTCTTGACTTAAAGGATGCAAGTTATGGATAATTACTACAACTCACAAAAGCCAGCTCTAAACCTCAGAAATGAGGTATCTGAGGAATGTGGTTGAAGTAACAAGAAGAGACATGGTCCGCAACCAGTTCATATGTCATGGCCTCAAAACCTAGCCCCTGCATTTCAAGTGGAACAGTCCCAATTCCATGGTTTGACCATGTCTGCAGAATGGGAGAAGATCAGCTACCATGACAAATATGGGAAATCAAGAGCCAGGGATCCAGACCGCCAGGGCGACCTAGAGTTCAACGGGAGGGCAACAAAAGACAATCTCTGAAGGACCGAGGGCTAGCTTGGAACCAGGCCAGGAGGAAGACAGCAGATAAGATATTCTGGTGCTCTCTTTGACAAACCTATACAACCCAGAGTAGAAGGGAAATGACTAAGTAAGTAACCTTCTACAGTAAATTAATATAAAACAAATATAAAGGTATGTTATCAAGCACTCGTAGGAAATGTCCCTTCCTTATGTGTAATAAAACCTTCTACTGTACTTGTTCTTCAGTGTCCCAAGGAGTATAGGCCTTCAACAAATGCATGCCAAGCCCTCCAGTCATGTGCCATCATCTCAAAGTCTTTCTATGTTTTCCCCCAGTTTTCTTCTCTATGTGTTTTTTGGTTTACCTCAGCTACTCATACCCTGGGGATTCCAGAACAAGGACTACCGGTGATGCTATGAGCAAGTTTCATCAATGTGTAACCTATCCATCTCCAGTGTTTTTCTCATATCATGTTCCACTGGCACTTTTCTGGTTCTCGTCATCAGTTCGACATTGGTGACTTTGCCGTACCATTTCAGTTCTTCTATTCTATGCAAGCACTTATTTTCATCTTTCAGCGGTTTATTAGATTTATATCTTTTAATGAGACATTATACATCCTGCCAAGATGTAAGTTTCTGAATGATGGAAGGGATTCTTCGGTTTGATACCCTCTGATGGTAATATTAGATGTCTTCCCTGACCATAAGGGATGAAGAGAGCAGTAAGCATTACACTAAATGAAGATGGTTTTACATCTCAGGCATTTCGTTCCTGTATTCTTCTAAACTTGATTAGGTATGCATTAAGATAACTAGTGGTATTTAAGTTTCTTGTTTTGTTTTAGATGAGGCAGATGTACTGTAGTTGTTTCATTTCTTATGTTAACCTGCAGATGACTAATTTCGTACTTTACGACCCATAGGTGACAAAAATGATGTAGTACACTTTTATCAGTGGAGCCCTTGTCACAACATTCCGTCCTTTGGATATCTCATAGATGTCTGCCCTCTCCTATCATGCCTGGTGGAGCCAAACGAAACAAGTCACCAAATTCAGATAGGTAAGCATAAGGACTAGGTATGTGAAAAAGAGTGAATCGTGCTGGGACTATGGTAAAAGAAATTTAAAATGTAGAATGTGAAATAAATTTGTATAGTTGTGGGAACAAATCTTCAAACAAGAAATCAGAACGAACTGTTTTATATTTAGACCGGTTAGGAAAGCCCATATGCACTCTTCTCTTACATAAACCCCCTTCCCCCCCCCCCCCCCACTCCCTCCCCCCCTTGAGGTTTAAACAGTGAAACAGGATAAGTGCCTAAACTGCTGATGTTTGGTTGAGATAAGAAAGTTGTGAAGAGCTGTTCACAAACAAGATTGTGGCAGTGTTTATATGTATTATCAGTTACTACAAACCATTAAGACTCTTCATTTCTGCTGTTAATCATCAGTTTTGGATAGATGTTCAGGATTTCTTTGCTTTAGTTGGCTATTAATTTTTTTAATAGAAGTTTAGCCTCATTTTGGCGAGGTGCTCCATTCAACCCAGACACAAGGTCTGTCGGTTACATTAGGGGGCTTGTTATATATATATATATATATATACCTAGTCAGTAAGGTATTTTAATAGCAAATTCATATTTATGTAAATATTTCCTCACATTATCAGTTCTTTGTTAATACCACTCTATACAACAGTATAAGAAAGGATTATTTTTCGCTCCTTTTATAGGACTTCTCATGTTATATTTAGCCATTGTGTCGGGCTTGCTTGAGAAATTACTCTCCTTTCCAAAGACCAGTATTAGAGTTCATTAATGTACTTGGGACCAGAAGACGCAGCAATAGAGACCGCAGTCAGCAACTCATAGCTTGACTGCCTGCGTCAGGACCAGCAAACCAGAGCTGGTCAAGACCGCACTCCACCTCCACGTGGTGGTCCTGGAAACAGTCTGCAGCAGTGCAGTCTGGCTGAGCAAGTGTGGATCGAAATGGGAAGGCAAACCCGGTCCTAAAAAATGCCGTGCAGAAGTCGGATGTGTCGACCGAAAGGTGCAGATATCACAGCTTAGGCGTAAACAGACACAACGCAACCACCGTCCTTTTCAGGACGAACGAAGAAGAAGAATTAATGTACTTGAGAGCGATCACTTGCAGGAAAGCTACCATTTTCCAAGATCAAAATCTAATAGCGATGCACTGTAGTTTACCCAGCTCAGAATGGGTACCTAACTCTACTCTTGAGTTAGGGAAGGCAAAGGCAGCAAGGAAGGGAACTGCTCATAAAAAACCTTATAAAAAGCTGGACCTAGTATAATGAAATCTTCAACACTTCACTTCCCTATGGCAGTATCTGCTGTCGGACTACCGTTACCTTTTTTAATGTAGTTGATAATTGCTGCACAGATTATTAGTTCTGCTAGTGCAAGACATTTGCTTATTTGGCCATCATCGTTATGTAATCTCAGGATTAAGAATACTAACAATTTCAATTCCTTTCTGTGTCGGACTCTTCTAGATTAGAAAAAAATTGTTAATGGCTTGATTTTATCAGTTTACGCATAATATAAAACCGTGTACTCCTATGTCTCTTACCTTCTCTTGCCAACATTCTTTCATTCCAGGATTAACCTAAAAGATTATCCTGTTTTGTATACTTGGCCATCTTTCCAATTTTCATTGTTAACCACTGAATGTACCTGATGAGGTCCCAGTCTTTTCCACCATGCTGATTAACCTCAGATGATATCCTTTAAAAAAAAATTCACGTGTTGATGTTGTGGCCTTAGTGTCATAGATCTTTTTACAAGATACTTCAACTTGACCAGCGTTGCCACAGATTCCTTAAACACACTTGTGTTCACTTAAGAGGGGTCTATTTATGAAATGTACATTCCCGTTGACAGGAAGAACTTGCTACGTTATTTTAGTCTGTCCTGGGCATCACCCTATTTTTTATCTCTGCTGTGAGCTACTTTGATAGTGCCAGCAGAGTTTTCCCTCATATCCTGTCACCTCTGTGATTTAAGTGAAGTGTCATTATGTTCTTGTAATCACAAGAGATGATTGATAAAGGACTATAGGAAGTCCTCAATTGAAACTGAAGTGCAGTAGCAGAATATATCTAGCCACTTTACTTTTCTTGTAGTTTTAGTGTGCGTGTGGAGCTGAGAGAATGCCAGCAGAAACATTTGTCAGGTAGTATTACCTGCTTACTTTTTAATTTTTGATAGTTTACTTATGTTACTTCTACTGTTACTACTGTTGCTGCTACTACTACTTCTGTAAAAACTGCTAATACTATGAACACCAGTATTACCACAACTGCAGCATGTACTGTAAATACTAATACTACAACCATACATGCTAATATTGTTACTACTACCACTACTACTATTCTTATTACTGCTGCTGCTAGATCTGCTACAAGACACGATGATAGCATAGTAAGGTAAAAAAGGTAAAGATCCCGTTACACACCCATTGAGGCATATTGAGAATATGGTGTTAGGCCCATATTTTCTTGACCATCGGCACACTAGGGGTGATGTGGTCAGTATCACGCCAGCCGCATTAACCTTCCCAGAAGTTGCTCTAGTATCCAATTCATGAGGCTGGGTCGACCCCGGAGCTGTTTGCAGTCTAAAAAATCCCACCTCAACAGGGGATCGAACCATGGACTACCGAGCTAGGAAGCCAGTGCACTAGCCGCTTTGCTTCAAATTTTACCTAAGTACACTATTACTTATCACTTGACACACTTGAGAACATCCTGTTGAGTAGGAGAGGGAGTTTAAATCCTATACATTTAGTTTAGTGTGATAAGTTCAGCGTTTAAGGTTTTTTTTTTCTTTTTTGAGTAGTTTGATTTAATTTGTCTGTATTAACTTGTATTAACTGGAATTATTGTTATATGTAAGTGGAGAAAATTAATGAGAGAAACTGTAGATTGTGATCTTTTTGTTTTTGGTTCATACATGTAATTGAAAAATCAGAACATAAACATTTTACGGTGTCTAATATTCTTAATCATTCATTCATAACCCTTCAGTTTTCCAAGGAGCATAGGCCTTAGCAAAGTCATGCCAAGTCCTCTATTGTTACTATCAGCTCAAGGTCCTTCCATTTGTTCCTTATCATTTTTATTTCTGCCTTCAGTTCCCTTCCATGTGTTTTTTCAGTCTGCCTCTACCTTTTCTACCCTGAGGATTCCATCATAAGGACAACCTTGTAATGCTATCAGCACGTTTCTTAAAGTGTGTATCCTATCATCACCAGCGTATTTCTCTCATCTTTTGTTCTACAGTTGTTTTTCTGGTTCCTTCCATTAGCTCCACATTAGTGACCACCTTGTCGTACCATTTCAATTCTTATATTCTACACAAGCAACCATTTGTTAAAGTCTGTAACTTTTTGGTTGTTTTTTTTTTTAATTTTTTATCCATGTTTCAAAGCCAAACAATAGAACTGCCTTGACATTTCAGCAGAAGATTCTTATTTTTGTGCTTGACTTGATTTCTGTTGATTTCCATATATTTCTCTATTCAGTGATAGCTCCTCTTGCTATTTGTATTCTTATTTTGATATTACTATCTTTCCCCCCAGCTTTGTCTATGCTCATCATCATTATTTTCTTTTCGCTCCTTCTGGAGCATGGAGCCACCACAGCAGCCAGCCCCCCTGCAGGGAACCTGCACCAAGCGTTCATGTGCTCCTGCAACGGTTGTTTCTAAGTCATTTAAAAAAAAATATGGTGTGTGTTTGCCAGCATCATGTACAACCTCATATTAGTAGCCTGGTACGACATGCGTGTAGGAGCAGTAGTGCTATTCTTTCTTTGTCTCATCAGAGAACTCTAAGAACAACATGGGGGCCAGCTTAATATCGCTGCCAAGATATATGTGTGATTTCCACATCTTGTAGGAGAATGTTCTTACATTTAGGCATAATTTTGATTTTAAAATAAAAAAACCAAGCAAAAAACTTACGTTAACAGCGATCTTAGTCAGATCGTGCAAAATTGAAATCGAAGCAATAATTGCTTGTGGTGTGTTCTTATTTAGACCTGTATATACATGTAATTAAATAAACAAAGCAGTAACTATTTGCTGTTGCTTCATGCTGCAAATACATGAAATCGAATAATCAAAGAAAGAACTGTTTATATCGATCATATTTAAATACTGTACATACTGGTAGCATATAACAACAGTGGTGGGGGTGGGAATACAGAGAAAAGTAGAAAAGATATAATGTAATGGAGTTATTTCCATGGTGTGAATAAAGGCCACACTTTGGTAAATGTTAATTTAAGTAATTAGCAGGTGTTTACTCTAGGCCGCAGTCATAACATGTGTTATCACTTCAATTAACCCTAGCAATGCCAGGGTACTATTTGTCCAAACATTTTCGGATGTGTATGTTTGTATGTTTTGGAGGTTGGGTGATGGCTGGGCGTATGGATCTTCTGTATCCCACAAATGTAACGTATTTTACATGAAATATCAAATGATGAAAAATGTTTCCTCCGCATTTCTGGTAATTAATGTTTGTTAGTGTACGTTTTATCAGTTAGAAGAAATTAAAATTAAGAAGGGATATTAATTTCGTTTGTGAAGGTTTATGTCAAGCAAGTCAGTATTATCTTTTGGAGCGTAAATAAATACGTTGTGTCGTAGTTTACAGGTAGGCTGGGATATCTGCGACTATGTGTCCGGCACAACAGATTTCGTCAAGTATGTTTTTAGGAGTTTGTTTTATTTAACTTTTGGCTGTTCCCAGCCTACCTACAAGACGTTAGGTTGTTTGAAATAAGTTTTCTTGCTATATGAGTTGCCACCCGAGGCTTGCAAACCTCGTCAAACGGGAGCATTCTGGTTTCAGGGCGCTAGAAGCTCACCCAAGCCCCTCTCTTGTTAAGTCAAAATGATCCCGCTATGAGAGTCGCACGTGGTTGGAGCACTTAAGCTCTTCATCTACTGACGTCTATGACAGCCTTTGCTGTTTATTGCTGAGACGCCTGAGACATACCGCAAACTTTATGAGAGGAATGGGTGTGAGAGCCAAGTACAAAAACGAAGTCAAGATATGCTGGTTGTCCTCATGTATTAGCGGTGCTTTTGTCTGGTTGTTGCTTCCCCACCCCCACCCAAAAATGTAGGATGAAAAAATATATGGTATTACGTCTTACTAGGACAAAGGACAAGAAAAAACCTGCGTTACGGCCACAAGGCCTTCGTCAGGGACAGACACACAAAAAACGGAAGAGAAAGAAAGTGAGAATTAAGTGGAAAACATAAAACTATAAAAATAAGAGAAAACACTCCCTGATGTGTGTTACATGTTGGAATTAAAATGTCTGCCCTAAAATAAATGTAATCCAGAATTCATGGTGCGCCCATTACACCAGCGTACCATCAGCAGTAAGGGAGTATCGGTTTGTAACACTTGTGCAACTTGAACATTTAACTGTTGTCAAGATACTATATGTATGCTAAACCTTGGTTTGATGGGCACCACGTCTGTGAGTCATGTAGATTTTTCACTTTTTTTTTAAACGTTCTGTGCCACAAACAAATTATAGTTGTAATACAAAATTCGTAAGTGAAGAAAACAATGTGCATAATTTACTTTTTCTCAGCAATTGCACGTATTGCAGTAAACAAATCTATTCTCAGCAATTACACATTAAGAATGCAGTACAGTAAATGAATCAGTTATTCCCTGTTAATTGTTATTCTTTCATTACAGTTCATCATAAGATACACATTGTGCACATTCTAGTTAATTTGCTTTGTTTACATAAACATTCATTTGTTGGTGCTTGGAGCAAGTAACTAGTTTGTTTTGTGTGGTTTTTTTTGGTTTGTTTGGAACGTGTTATTTGATGTTTTTTTTTTTTAACTGTCTAATCCAGTGTTTCTCGAAGTGTGGTACGCGACCGTCCAATAGGTGATACGCAGGCTGTTTGACGATTTCAGGGGGGAAAGCCGTCGCGGATATTCGTAAATTGACTGGTTTGAACGTGTACGGAACCGTTGTCGGCAAACCTAACATATTCGTCTGTATTTCATAGCTAAATATTATTTATGTGATTCAGTTTACGGTAAAATTGCCTTTTCTATTACTGTTGTCTTGGATTATAACCCCAATTTGCAACAATGGATCAATGGCTCAAAAGTGGTTCAGTGAAACGTAAATGTAGTGATCAAAATATTAATGTCAATATTAAAGAGGACTCTAGTGCCGACGTTCAATCCGAATCGGTATGTGATGGGAGAAGTCAATCCTCGGGTTTGATTTCCCATAATCAGCCGAAAACGAAAAGAGTTAATCAGAAGTACGACGATAATTATTTGAAAATTGGATTTTCTTGGACTGGAGATCCCATCGCTCCTAGTCCCATGTGTGTAGTCTGTAATGAAACTTTGACAAATAGTGGCATGAAACCATCAAATATTTTGCGTCACTTTCAAACAAAGCAGACTGAACCTACTGATAAACCAATCGAATTTTTTCAAAGCAAGCTCAAATTAATGCGATCGAGTCAGAAATTAATGAATTTTGTAGCTAAAGGCGGGGATGAAACCAAAACCACAGAGGCGTCATTCAAAGTTGCACTCCTCATAGCGAAAACAAGTACAAGTCACGCTATTGGCGAGAAACTTATAAAACCAGCTGCAAAGTTAATGACAAATATTATGCTCGGAGAGAAAGCAGAACAAACTATTAACAAAATTCAGTTATCGAATGACACCGTTGGACGTGGCATAATATCAATGGCATGTAACGTAGAGGAGCAATTACTATCACGTGTACGCAATAGCAAATATTTCGCTTTGCAATTGGATGAAACCACGGATATTCAGAGTATGAATCAGCTTTTGGCTGTACGCTGTATATATGAGAAAGAAGTAAACGACGATTTTTTGTTCTGCTTATCACTGAAAACCCATGCTACTGGGAGAAGAGATATTTCATTTAGTCAATGATTATTGTATACGCCATGATATAGACTGGAAAAGGTGTGTTTGTATAAGCCATGATATAGACTGGAAAAGGTGTGTTTGTATAAGCACTGATGGAGCACCAGCTATGTGTGCGGTAAGAAAGGGCGTTGCTGTACGTATAAAAGAGATTGCGCCTGAATGCAACTCAAAACATTGATATATTCACAGAGAACTGTTGGCGGTGAAAAAAATGCCACCCGAACTTGAATCTGTGTTAAAAGAAGTGGTGAACATTGTTAATACGATTAATCGCGGCCCCTGAATGTACGCTTTTTCAGCGTGCTGTGCGAAGAAATGGGCAGTGAGTACAAAAATTTGTTTTTCCACACTGAAGTACGCTGGCTTTCGAGAGGAAAGGTGCTGTCGTGAGTTTTTGAATTGAGGAACGAAATAAGGACATTTAAATCAGAGGCACATCTCCAATCCAACCTGCAAGTCTGGAAGGAAGAGCTGGAGAAGAGAGGGATGGTCATAAGCAGCTCTAAAACAAAATCCATGGTGATATGACGAGAAGAAAGAAAATATCAGATTAAGATGGGAGAACAGGTCCTGGAGCAGGTCGACCACTTTAAATATCTCGGAGCTATTATAGACCGAAAGGTAGGCATCAAAGAAGAGTTGGCCACTCGAAAAGCAGCGGCTGGGAGACTTTTTCAGGCGATAAATCGAGGATTCCTCAGCAAGAAAGAGGTGGTAAGAAAACGAAGATGGCTGTATACCGCCCTACCTATGTCCCAGTCTTGACATATGGATGCGAGTCATGGGCAATGACTACAACCCACAAAAGCCAGATCCAAACCTCAGAAATGAGGTATCTGAGGAAAGTGGTTGAAGTAACAAGAAGAGACATGGTCCGCAACCAGACGATCCGTCAAGGCCTAAAATTCCATCCGCTGCAGACCCAAATAGAACAGTCCCAACTAAGATGGTTTGGCCATGTCTGCAGAATGGGAGAAGATCGGCTACCACGACAAGCATTTTTCCAGACTCCAGGACGAAGTCCGCTGGGAGGGACAATCTTTGAAGGACCGAGGACTAGAATGGAACCAGCCAGAAGAAGACAGCTGATAGAATGGTCTGGCGCTCTCTCTTCCAAACCTCTACACCTCACGGTAGAAGGGGAACGACTAAGTAAGTAAGTAATAAGGACATTTCTTCATGACCCCGATAATGTCAACAAACAACATTTTCTCGATTTCAAATGGTTTGCGCAAGTGGCATATCTCTGCGATATATTCAGCATTTTAAATAATCTCAACCTGTCACTTCAGGGTCGAAATATTACGATCTTTACTGTTGAGGATAAGATATCAGGATTACTTAAGAAGACCGAACTGTGGTGCAGACGACTGGATCGCCGAGAGTTCGATTCATTCCCAACACTGGATGATTTTCTTGCCTCGTCGGAAGAAGAAATCGATGATGAATTATTGGGAACATTTAAAACACACATAGAAATGCTGCAACAAAATTTGAAGGAATACTTTCTAGAGCCTAACGCAACCAAAGAGTGGATTAGGAATCAATTTGCTGCTATCTCTCAAATTGAAAGTTTCAACCTTCCACCTTGTGGGTGGGATATGCTCGTCGACTTAGCTTCTGACAGAGCTCTGAAGGTATGTTTCAATGAAAAATCTCTTCAGAATTTCTGGGTCCATGTTCGAGCTGAATATCCAGCATTATCCGACAGAACTATAAAACACTTGTTACCATTTCCGACAACCTATAACTGTGAATTTGCTTTTTCAAATTTGGCTGAAATAAAGAGCAAAAAAATAAAGAAAACGACTGAATGTGGAAGCTGACCTACGTCTCAAGATGTCCGCAATTGAACCGGATATAGATACCTTGGTCAAAGATTTTAAACAGTATCATCACTCACATTGATGTTATTAAAATAGTTATCTGTACCTACAAGTATTTGATGTGATTAAAGTAGTTCAAAGTAAAATTTAGTTTACAAATAAATATTTTCTTGTAAAGTTTAAGGAGGTTGACCTGGTACTTCCTAGTCAGTTATCTACATATTCTGAATTATTTAATTCAGCTCTGAAAAAAATATATTTTTTTCAAATACGCAAGCAGATTTTGCATCTAAATTACGTAAATTTATTATCGATTGTTTTCGATTTAAGTTTGAATTATTGAATAAAACACGTAAATAAACACATAATATATATTAAAGAGTCGTGCTCATACGTTTGCTTTCACACTTATAATAACTGAATCAACTATGATTGTTAGGTTTTAAAATAACATGTAACACATTTAATAATCAATTAGTTTTAACAGGTTAAAATAGAGATGAAATGATGGTGACTTTTAGAGTTAAATAAAATTTCTCGTCATTGAGACTTGGTTTGAGGATTTAAATCACAATTAAATGTCCATTTGCTGGTGCCTTTTACAAGCACTTAGCTGGTATGAGTGAGTCCTGCAGCCTTGGTTTCGTCAATTCTTTTGTGATGAGGACACTTCACAGTCTGATAGCTTCGTTCCTCGAACGGTCTGATAGCTTCGTTTCACGAACTTTTAGACAAAATAGAAAGAACAAATGCCTCTACTAAGTACATTTGTGGGCTGCAAATTAACAGGTGCATTGTCTTGCTGTCGACCCACCAATGTTAGTATCTCTGAATAATTAAATTCTTTTTTTGAGTATACACAGCGTAACTCAGGGAAGATGATTAGAAATCACTAATAATCTTCTGCACCCGTGTGTTACCGGGGCCTGAAAGGGGAGCAAAGAATAGTAACACTGTTCCCTTCCATGCATGTCGTAGAAAGCGACTAAGGAGGGTTGGGCATGGGGCTGGTTACCACAAAAAAACTTCAACAAATATGGACAAGTCAAATAAGGAGTATGATGCAACACAGAAAGCCGAAAGGAGTCTGTGTTGCTGACTAACCTTCTTTCTCCTAGGAGAACTTCCAGATTTGGCACCTGGAAAGTTCGGACATTAAACGAACAAGGGAAAGTGGCACAAGTAGCAGCAGAAATGAGGGAATATAAAATCGAGGTTCTGGGAATGTGTGAAACAAAGTGGAAGGGGGTAGACAGGAAGAAACTCATCAGAGGTGAATTGGTTCTGTCCTCAGGACATGAAGACGAAAGTTCACACCACAGTGAAGGGGTAGCTCTTATTTTATCTAAAGAAGCACAGAAAGCACTCATTGAATGGGAAGCTGTTGGACCCAGAATAATAACAGCCACTTTTAAAACAGCTAAAAAGAAAATACATGTAAATGTCATCCAATGTTATGCACCAACTAATGACAAAGAAGAGTCGGTGAAAGAAGCATTTTATACTAGACTACAGGAAATTATGGATAAAGTAAAAAGAAGAGACATCGCGATTTCGATGGGTGACATGAATGCAAAGATAGGTACAGTCAATACCGGATTTGAAGAAGTCATGGGAAAACATGGGCTAGGAATAATGAATGAAAATGGGGAACTATTCTCAAACTTCTGTGCTTCAAATCAACTGGCTATAGGAGGAAGCATATTTCCACATAAGAGAATACACAAGGCAACATGGATATCACCAGACCATAGAACAGAAAATCAGATTGATCATATATGCATAAACAAGAAGTTTAGATCATCATTGCAGGATGTAAAGGTATATAGAGGAGCAGATGTGGCATCAGATCACCACCTTCTGATAGCCAAAGTAAAAATGAAACTCAAGAGATATGCAACAATGCAAAATTATAGACAACAATTTAATGTAGGACATCTAAGAAATCAAGAAACAAGAGACAAATTTTCGGTCACAGTATCCAACAAATTCCAAGTGCTCCAACAGCTGGAAGATGTAGAGAATACAGAAGACTATTGGCAGCAGGTCAAAACTGTATGGAAGGAGACATGTGAAGAAATACTGGGGAAAAGGGAAAGACAACAAAAAGCATGGATAACAACAGAAACCATCAATAAGATAAAAGACAGAAAAAACAAGAAAGCAGATTTAAACACAAGCAAAACCAGAAGTTCCAAAGCCAATGCTCAAGAAGTGTACACAGAAGCAAACAAAGAAGTAAAAAGAAGTATCAAAAGAGACAAGAGGAAGTATATTGAGGAGTTGGCAAGAGAGGCAGAAGATGCTGCAGCCAAAGGAATATGAGAGAACTGTATAGCAGCACAAAGAAGCTAACAGGGAAATACAAGCAAACAAGTTGCCTCATAAAAGACAAGAATGGGAAACTGCTCAGCAATATACAGGAGTAAATGAAGAGGTGGACAGAATATTTTGGTGACCTTCTCAATAGACCAGCTCCACAAAACCCCCGGACATCCAGCCAGCAGAAGGAGAGCTACAAATTAACGGTGAAAGACCAACGAAGGAAGATATAAAGAAAGCTATAAAGCTTCTAAGAGATGGAAAAGCGGCTGGACCTGATGGCATTCCAGCAGAAGCCATCAAAGCAGATATCGACACGGCTACAGAGATGTTATATAAATTACTTGGTAAAGTCTGGGAAAAGGAAGAGATACCAGCAGAATGGAAGGAAGGATATCTGGTTAAGTTGCCTAAGAAGGGAAATTTACAAGAGTGCACAAATTATAGAGGAATAATGTTACTATCAGTGCCAGGAAAAGTATTAAACAGGATTATCCTTGAGAGATTAAAAGAGTCCATAGACAAGCAACTGAGAGATGAACAAGCAGGTTTCCGACAAAACAGATCATGTACAGACCAGATAGCCACTTTGAGAATAATAGTTGAACAAAGCCTGGAATGGAATTCACCACTATACATCGGATTTATGGACTACGAAAAGGCATTTGACAGTGTAGACAGAGAATCACTTTGGAAATTGATGAGGCATTATGGAGTTCCCCTGAAGATCATTAATTTAATAAAGAAAACATATGAAGACATGACACGCAGAGTTCTTCACGAAGGACAGCTTACAGAACCGTTTGGGATAAGAACAGGAGTACGACAGGGATGCCTCTTGTCTCCATTTCTTTTCTTACTAGCAATAGACTGGGTTATGAGATCATCGACTACACACAACAGAAATGGAATCCAGTGGACTCTGACTAAGCAGTTGGGTGATCTGGATTTTGCTGATGACTTGGCTCTTCTGTCCAATAACCGTAATCAGATGCAGGACAAATTGAAAACACTCGATGAGAGGTCATAGCAATTTGGTCTGAAAATACACAGGGAAAAGACGAAAATAATGAGAATAAATGCAGGTAATGATAACAGGGTTGAACTTGAAGAAACACCAATGCAAGATGTAGAATCGAACACATATCTTGGCAGTAATATAGACAAAGTTGGAGGGACAGACAAAGATATCAAAATAAGAATACAAAAGGCAAGAGGAGCTTTCATTGCATTGGGAAATATATGGAGATCAAGAGAAATCGGATCGAACACGAAAATAAGAATCTTCAACTCAAATGTGAAGTCAGTCCTATTGTATGGCTCTGAGACATGAAGAACAACAAAGACAACAACCAAAAAGCTACAGACTTTCATAAATGGGTGCTTGCGTAGAATAGAGGGATTAAAATGGTATGACAAGGTTACCAACGTGGAACTGATGACAAGAACTAGACAAGTGCAAGTGGAACAAGAGATAAGAAGAAGACGATGGCGATGGATAGGACACACACTGAAGAAACCTGTTGATAGCATTACAAGGCAGTCCTTGTTCTGGAACCCCCAGGGCAAGAGAGGCAGAGGTAGACCAAGAAGCACATGGAGAAGAGAGCTGGAAACAGAGGTGAAAATGATGAGGAGAACGTGGAAAGAACTTGAGATGATGGCACGTGACAAGAGGACTTGGCATGAGTTTGTTGAAGGCCTATGCTCCTTTGGGAGTGGAGGGTTATGATGATGATGAATAATCTTCTGGGTATTAAACTGGAAAAATATGTGCTTGGCCAGCGCGGAACATGATACTATACGCTTGAGGCACATGTGATGTAATCATCACTCATAACTGCTCCAGTCGGAGCCTGGGGCTGCTGCTTTCGCTTTTCTGAGCGAATTAGCATAAAACAAACACCAGCGTTTGTTGTAGTGGTTTATGAACAGCCTCATATATAACCACTTAGCAAAGAAAACATTGTCAAATTCACATTTGTAAAATAAATGTTTACACTTACCCCAAAGTAACTTTTGGGAACACAATCTCCTCGCAGTTTAGAACGGACACAGCACTTTATTAGATGCTTCGAATAACTTGGTCTGGAAATGTTTGTATTCCTCTTATGATGGGTGACCTGATTCCTTAGGTCTCCAGTCTTTGTATTTATAAATGTGGGTTTACTTTTTTAAGTTTCAGAGTTGCCCAGATACTTCGATCATGGTCCTGTAAGTTTCCAGTCTTGGTATTTAAAAATGCGGGTTTACTTTTAAGTTTTAAAGTTGCCCAAATACTTCTGATCTGTCATTTATAATTTTGGAATCCTTACTCCGATGGCTTTCTGGCTCCTGGGAATTGCTAATTTGATGTGGCGATGCAGTCTGATATGTGACTCCGATTTCGCTACTAGATTATATCTCTCATTCTAAGTTCAAATCCCAGATTGTACTTCCGACGAATTTGCCAATGAGAACCATTGTGTATTCCGGCTTTCACTTTACACCAATCCAATCTCTTTTGCACTATATGGGTAGGGGTGTTAAATGTGATCTGCCCCGCGTATTTTAAAATATTACATTTAAAAATTCCATCGCGTAACCTCTTTCTAATAATGTAGTAATACTTCCACCCAGATTGTCTCCTCTGCCAGGTCATCTGTAATAATTACACAAGGATAGGCCGGCGGAAGCTGTTATCTCATTATCACCTGTGTTTTCGCCAATCCCTCAGACGGATATCTCAGACAGACAATCTTTCAACGATCGTGCGCGACCATCTGTGTCAGTAGAGAGCGTGTCTAACAAAGGTGGCCATGCGACTTACATGATAAACGTATTAACACTAACCTGTGTAATCAACCTGGTATTGTTACAGTTCACCTGGTGAAACGTAAACAATTCTGGTTGCGGTCACAGCAAAAAGAATGTAAGGGCAATAAATATGCCAAATAATAGGACGATGAGTGAGAAAAATGAAGAAATGAAGTGATACTGTCGGAGGGGACGAGAGTTATAAAAAGTGCACGACTGATTTCGTCACACTGTTTCTATCTGGGGTGTAAAACAAATTGAGGTTCTGTTTCTATCTAGAGTGTACAACAAGAGTCACAGGCTTCTCTCATATCTTTGGAAGGGCATCGTCCACAAAGTAATGACAATTAATCTACTCTTGGGATGCACCTAAGCATTCCTATGTGCTTGCAGTGGTGTTTCTGTTGCAATTTGTTTTACATGATGAGTTGCCAGCCTCGTACTAAACTTAATTTTAGTCACCTTTAACGACATGCCTGAGTTAGCAGTAGTCATATTCTTTCTTTGTCTCCTCAGAGACCCCGGGAAATTTATGTGACAGGAGTCTCTTTAGGTGAATATTATTATTAATTATGTAATCGGCTCTGTGCCATATAATAAGTCTAGTGTCATTTCAGAGGAGACCAAAACACTTTGAGCTGATGCATTACAGTGTATTGTCTTGATATGCATCTGTTATTAACAATAGTGTTGATAGCATTGTTAACTAAGCTGGACAGGGCAATATTTCTGTTTATAGCTTGCACACTGCTCATATGAGAAAATATACCCTTCAAAAGAAGTTAAGGACCAGTAGGTGAAAATGACCCAAAAATAATAAAAATTCTAAAAATTATATTTCATAAGGCTCCTGAGCCGACCCAGCTGCAATGGGTACCTCCGAAATCGGAGAGTATTTGCCTGAATGGCGAGGGACACCTGTCTCTGTACAAGTAAAAAGGGATACTCACGTAAAATCAATGTCAGGTTAGACATAGTAATAACCTGAGATTTCGCCTCGAGTATTAGCGGGCGTACGAAAAAAAAAAAAAAAAAATTTCATAAGCAGCTAATCTGACATTGATTTTTCTCGAACGACAAACATTCAACACGTGCTGCATGGACCACCAGCATACCGTGTGGCTAGTGTTCAGCTCAGCAAGCACGCTGAAAAAATGCTGCTGAGACGCCAAAATGTGGGTGTTTTTAATGATGTCTGAGCATGAAAAAAATACCTGCTATTCCAAAAATGCGTGATGCATGTGGGAGACTATAGTGTTGGTCTTGAGCTGTACTCACAAAATTGTCTTTATAAGCACCACATGTGCTGCATAACCATTGCACAACAATATGCCTCAAGGACGAAAGCTGAGTGTTGTGGATAAAGGAAGAGCCATTGCGTGGTTGCAGGAAGGTCTTACTGTCCGAAATGTCGCTCAGAGGCTTGCAGTATCTCATTCAGTTATTGTCAGACTGCTGTAGCGCTTTGCCCAGACTGGAATCGTCGAGGAACAGCAATGCACAGGTCGTCCTAGAGTCACGACACCTCGAGAAGATCGCTTAATTCAGAGGCAAACACTGCAACGGAGAACTGCAAGTATCGCCTTCACGATGCCAACCTTCGTGCTTGTCGTCCAGCCATTCGACCACACTTGACTGCTGCCCACAGAGCAGCTCGTTTAGCATGGTGTATGCAGCACGTGCAGTGGCGACGTGCACAGTGGGCTAACGTTATGTTCCCGGATGAGTCCCGATTTGTCTTGGAGCCTACAGATGGACGAATCAGAGTATGGAGGCGTCGTGGTGAACGCTTTAGTGATGCTGCAGTCATCGAACGTAACCGATATGGTGCTGGATCAGTGATGATGTGGGGAGGCATTAGTTTACTCCACAGAACCCACCTCTATCATGTGATTGGGAATCTGAATGGTGACCGCTACCGTGACGAGATTCTACAGCCTCTTGCCATCCCAGCCCTGCATGTTATTGGGCACAATGCAGTCCTTTAAGATGATAATGCAAGACCACACCGTTCTCGTGCAGTAAATGCTTTCCTGCAAGAAGCGGGTGTCAATAGAATGGATTGGCCTGCAAACAGTCCTGATTTGAATCCCATAGAACATCTTTGGGACGAGCTTGGGCGACGAGTTAAGCAACATCAGCCATCTCCTGCAACTCTGCATGAACTGCTTCTGGTACTTCAGCATCAGTGGCAGGCAGTGCCCCAATGCTTCATTCGCAAGCTCATCATTTCCATGCGACAGCGGTGCCTTGAAAGTATCGCCAATAATGGAGGACACACACGCTACTGACAATGTTGACCTTTGGTGTTATTCTCATTAATTTTGAAAATGAGGGTTGTATTGATTGCTGTGCTGTCATTTTACACACGTTAATGCAACCGTCATGAAAATAGTGTTGATTGTCACTGATAAGCTTGTCATGTTATATTTTGAAGTGCTGTGTTTTTATTTTTCATTTACATTTCACTTTGCACCCTTAATAAAAATGGTCCTTAACTTCTTTTGAAGGGTATATATCAGACATCTTTGGTCCTTGGCCACTGACTTACGAAACAATTAGACGCCTGCTGGCATCTTGTAGGGCAGCAACACAGTGTCTCCACTTTGCTCAGTGGGCGGCCATCCTTCGTGCGATGCCCCAACTTTGTTTCATTCTTTGCATTTCTGCTTCCACAGTTCTCTACCAAGATGCTTTTGGTCAGCCTCTCATACGCCTTTCTTTTGGGGTCCAAAGCATCATTTGAATTTTACTGGGTATTGACCTGTGGAGTAAAATAAACTATAGCTTCACTTGTCTGATCTCTCTCTCTCTCTCTCTCTCTCTCTCTCTCTCTCTCTCTCTCTCTGCTTGTTCTGCTGCCTTTTACGTAAAGATTTACTGAGATGAGGTTGGTGGATGATATACTGTGTTCGCATGTCCAGATTTTACTAGCCTAAATGTCTGTTAACTGTATGTATCACTTAATATCAATTACTAATAGCGGTAATGTCGCTTTCAGTTCTCGGACTGTGTTGTTTCGGCATTGTCATTCTTTTTTTAAAGCTTTTTTTCTTCTGAATCACCTGGATTTTTTCGGTCACGTTTTGTATTTGGCATGTTTCAAATAGATTTTCCTTTATCTTTAAGAAAGAACGAATGCCAGACATAAGAACTATTAGCCCGCAGTAGGTAATACACCCTTCTTGTCGTTAAACTTAGCAAGATTTTTGTAGCGCAAAAAAGAGCCACAATTAATCTATCTAGGGCATTAGTCAGCCAACAATACTAAAATTTAGTTCCCTCGGTAGAAATCCTCTTGAGATCTTTAAGCAGTTGTATCAAAATAAAATGTTAAAAAAAATCTACACTTAGTTGTACTAAATGCCCTAATTATAATCGATACGTTTCCACTCCCACTCACCCCATTGCTTAAAAAAAAGGCGCAGAACGGTCCTAAGAGGCAGTGAGAACAATGGCGGATAGATGAAAATACTGACTCGAGAGAAAACGTAAAGATCAGCCTTAGTGATAAGACTTTTATAAAGCTGGCAATCCGTCTCAGGGCTCTCTCATCACCATACAGTTTCTCCCTCAACTGGGCTGGAGAAGCCCACACTGCATCCCTGCTCCTCTCATGGAGCCGACAGTTTTTGAGTACATGTTCTGCTGTCTGTTTGTCCTCCCCGCATGGACACTCATCTGTCTATCCAATTTTCAGTTTGTTGAACCGATGATATTTAGGTCTACAATGGCCAGTTCTCAGTCTAAGAATTATCAATTCATTGAGGGGAGGGGGAGGGAGGGAAGAGAACACTACCTAACATTGCGCTCCACCCTTCTGTCATTGATCTATTATACTGGAATAACATATTATTTGGCTACCCTCCTAATTTGATCTGGGTATGTGACGTGGAATGTAAATATTGATACAGTAATCTGACAGCCTTTGCTTTCCCATTTAGTGTCTACCATTTGCTAAGCCAAACCACGCAATTTTCTGACTGCATTACTCATATCTAATCCACACCCTTTTTTCGTGACATGTAAACAAACAGACATTTTCCAATTTCCGTGACCTTCCAGCATAACAGGCAGCGAGCCCTGATTCGTTTACCTGAGTTTCTCACGCGAGCTGATTTGCCAATTATCGGTCATTAGGCAGACGCGCGTAGAAATAACGGATTGTTTGAAGAGAGACAAGGGGTGATAATATTTTCCCGACCACCTTTGATGTTAGTACGTTCCAGGGGGAGATAATGTTTGATCTGCGCAAAGGGGCTTAATCTAAGAGAGGCTTGTGCACGGCCAGTCTTCTGATGTCGATCAGCATCGCTGAGTAGAATGAACGAACAAACCTTTGATCCGGGAAACGCAGTTTCCTGAATTCCCTGCTATACAGAGGTGCGAATTATAACATCTTCTAGTGATAATAACACCATAATCTGTATATATACCGCGCTCTCTCAAATTCAGTTATTAGAGTCGCTCTGAAATTCTTGGATAATCTAAGCACGACGGACTAGAACCATTTCTTCGCTAAAAATGTTAAATTGTCCCGTGGGGATTTCATTTTCTGATTTGTGGTAATAGAAATTATGCTTAAGTGTTAAAATGTGTTAGGTTTACCATTTTATTCAATGTAATTCCCTAGCGTTTAAAACTAGTGAAATAACCTAACGCATAGATAATTCTGGCCAGTCGTTCAGAGTAATATAATTTCAAATACCCCATTTTTCTTACACAAGAAGATACGGCTTAGCTGACTGAGATTATTAAGTGTGACGGATCAGTGACCGAATAGAATTCGCATTATATTTCATTGTGTGAAATTAAATAAGTGACTAGAGTTAATGTTATGTGACTAAACAACAGACGCCGACAAATAGCTAGTAGTGACAGGCGATTTTTGTTAAAGTGCGCGTATGGATAAATTGAATAATAATTGACTTTGTGCGCTGTTCATTTTCTCGCAGGCAATAACGGGGGAGGGCACATACCCTTTTTTCCCGACATGCCATAGCGGAAAACTTACGGGTGGATAGGATAGTAGCAGTTTTTTAAATGTTCTTTTCTTCCTTATCTAGCACTTGATCAAAACCAGCGGCCAGCGGTCTAATAGTACCAGTAACATTATTATTATTTTGGGTCTTCGATTTTTTGGACTTGTTCGGTCCTCTTTCTTCATTCAGAGAGAGACCAATAGAAACAGTAATATTAATCGTAACTGGACGGTACATTACCCAGAATTATTTATCAAAATTTTCCAGCCCACTGGGCATACGAAAGAACATATATTCCTGACGTTTGATAGCAGTGGCAACGGAGTGATCCAGAAAACTACGCTGTTTCAAAAATCGGCACTTACCAAAAGAGTCAGCCGATAGGATTTACCATCATTATTCAGTTTTACATATTGTAACATTTGTCTTATCAACCAGAGGCTAGACAATACAGGAACTACTTTTCTCCTTTTATAACTGAACGTCCCGAGAACGTCTTGCTTCAGTAACTATGCGGTGACTCAGGACTCATCCAGGAAAAATTAAACCACCAAATTTATCGTCCACCTTGTAATTATTATTAGATACAAAGGCTGGACAGGGGCCAGATTTTGGCAACCCACCTGACAATATAGGTTCAGACTATTGTAATTTTTTCAAGGGATACCTACACCATTATTAGGTAAGCAAGAGTGTGTATGGCCACAGATGACAGAGTGAGAGACAGAGAGAGAGAGTAAATATTTTCCTTTGTTACAATCATTCCACTAACTTCTTTTTTTATTTCGCTTACCTGAGTACTTTACTGAGTAGTAATTTAGTGGGAACTTGTTCTTCACAGTCTATTCTGTAATCTAGTGCTTATCTTTGACCTTTGGGTTATTAACTTCTTTTGGGATCTTTTCTCAACAAGGGGAGGGCACTTATTCGGTTATTTTCATATATCTGTAAACTTGATTTATTTGATTTCTCTATATGTTTTGATGTTGTAAAAAAATTAATGATAATAAACAACAAAAAGAACTTAATGTGCGTGTTGGTCAGACCCATACCCAATTAACCATAGTTTTTCACGTTTGTGTGTATTGTTGTCACATAATTGTGTGTGTGGGTGTGTTTAGTGTAACTTATATTTCATATAGGGAGAGAAAGGTTGTCTTATATTAAAATATAGTCGTATAGATAGGCTGGACTAGAGAAACTACTCATTCCAGAGACAGATCTTCCTCTTACACTATTCCCTCGTGAAAATCTATTTCTTACACCTTTATTCTCACATATTTACCACTATCACCTCTGCTCAGACGGGACCATAAATATCTTCTGACCTATCTTTAAAAAAATTACGACAGGGTAGCGATTCTCGAAGCCAATATTTCACACTGACCAGATTTCCGTTCATAGACATTGTGCAATGTTGTGTTTGGTTAAGCATACAGTCAGGGTGCAGGCACTCGTACTAATAAATTGGATTGTGTATCGTGTATCAGACTATCTGATGCTGTTTGGGACACGCGGTACAAAGACATGGTACAATCAGCGAAAAGTCTTAACATTCACTCAAGAGGTTTCCGTACGATCAAAGCACAGAGTAATTGATTGTGTTAATTAATTACTTCACGTCCTTGACGCTAATCAATACTGTACTGGACGTGGTGAGATAAATCTGAGGTAATCACACAACCAGGTGACGGCACTCTGCGTGGAGAGATTAACGAGAGAGGGAGAGGTGAATGGCACGCTCCTTTAGCAATAACGGAATTGTATGAGGAAGGGGTTCTGGGTGGTTAGGGAATGGCGCCTGCCAGCAGGTTAGACAGCTGTGGAGAAGGAATTATTGTCAAATATCCTCCTTACAAATAATATATTTAACAACAGTCCTCCATACGCATATTTTAAAGTTAAGTGAAACACATAAAACAAACTAGTCTATACTGCTGGTCTCTGAGGTGCCATCTCTCAGCCACCCCTTCCCCACACAACCCCATTATTGCTAAAGGAACATGCCATCGACCTTTTCTTTCTCTTCCTTTCCTTTCATTCTTTTTATTTATTCTTCCTTCTATCATTTTTATGTCTTTGTTTTTTGGTTTACTAATCTTCATTTTTGGGGTTCGGAAGGTGAGTTGTTTTCAGTAGTATGTACAGGCACTTGATGCTTGTTCTTCTGTTTTACTTAATTTTCTCTGCCCCTTTTCACTTTCAACTATCTTTGCTTCCCCGTCTTTCTTTATGCTTGTGGGGAATCTTACTGCTGTACAGCGACAGAGGAGACACACGAATGGGCTTGCGAAACTCGGGTGCTAACCACGATAATAGTGTCCACAGTTGCTGAAATTAACTTTTGTATCATTTTACTTTATTTTTAAAATATTATTTCTTTCTTTCTTACTTGATTGGTAGGCTCCCAAATTTTTTGCATGTTTCATTTATTCCATACAGACACCTTTTGGACATCGATTTGCTTTCTATCTTGATGGTTTGTCATAAAAATCGAGCTGTTGGTTAATCTGGTTGCAATCTACCTATTGGGTATAAAATGGACAAATGGAAAATTCCTGGGGGACCTGGATTTCGCAGATGATGTAGCATTCTTAAGTTCAACACCAAGACAATCCCAAGAAGCAATAAATAATTTGTGTCATCTCTCGGTTAAAATTGGTCTCCAAATAAATGCCTCTAAAACTAAAGCTATGAACTTTTCTAACGAGACCTTTGATATCATCTTGAACGGGGAAAAACTACAGAAAGTTGAAAGTTTCAATTATTTAGGCAGTAAAATGACTCAGGATGGTGACACAACAAGAGAAATCCATACTAGAATTGCTTTGGCAGCTAGCGCCTTCAATAGATTATCTAACATTTGGAAATTACGATCATTGAATATACATACCAAGCTTCGTCTGTTTAATTCAAATGTTATCTCAGTGTTAACATACGGCTGTGAGAGTTGGAAAATAACAAAATCATTGGAGAACAAGCTGAATACATTCGAGAACAAATGTCTTAGAAAACTCATGAACATCAGTTGGAAAGAATTCAAGACTAATCGACAAATAAGAGAAGACTCTAGGCAGAAATATGTCTCCGACTATATAAGGAAAAGACGATGGTCATATATCGGTCATGTCCTACGAATGCAAAACAACAGAATACCACTACAGGCGCTCACTTGGGTTCCTGAGGGTAAGCGGAAAAAAGGAAGACCAAAAGAAACACTCAGAAGAACAATAATAAGAGAAGGAAGAACGTTGGGCCTAAATAATGTGCAAGAGCTAAGAGGAGTGGCGTCACAACGAACAACCTGGAGAGCACTGGTTTCTGCCTTATGCGCCGTGTTTGGCGCTTAAAGAATTTATTATTATTATTATTAATCTACCTAGATGACTCAGCGTGTCATTCACCTAGCGTCTAAGACTTACTAAGGCTCTAGAGAGTTACAGAATCAGTTCTTTATATTCGTCCGTTCATATCTTAATGGCCACTTTTCTCAGGCAATTCATTAACAAATTGAATTTTCTTGGTGGGCTTCGTTAAGCGCCCGTATCTCTGGCTCTGATAACATGGGGTTCGTGTCAAGATAGGGTGGATTTGCCTCTTTGCTGTCAGTGACTGCATATAGTATGTCTACTAGGTGGTGATTTCGAATAAACATTTAAAATGGAGCTACGATTATTATTTTGTTTTCCTGTGTACAATATAAAAGTCAGCAGTAGTTCGTATTATGGACAGAACTTGAAGCGTCACTGCATGCATCTTGCCTAAAACAGACCAGTAGTGTAACCGAAGCTCTGTCCTAAAGAATACAATTTTACTCTAACTTTAAAGGGCGGTGGGCGGGGGCGTTGTTGGAATGGAATGTGTTAAATCTCACAAATGATCTAGGTGCTTTACATCTTGTCCAGCTGTCACATGTTATTCGTATTTCTGGTCTGATTGTCTGGTTAATCACGTAATTCCCTTTTTTGTACAGTTCTGGTGAAAATTTTGTTTTCTGCGCCTAAACATTATCATAAATAATACAAACATTATTTGCAGAGGGACTATGGAGGAAACAAAAGACTAGTAAACAGTAACAAGCAGCTCTTGAATTGACTTACGGACAAAAATCATATTATTTCAAATGTTGCCAATCATTTCAAACCGGGAGCCGCGCTAGCGTAGTGGTTACAACACCGCTCTGGCGACCGGGTGATACAGGATCAAACCCGGGCGACGGCATTTGAGGATTTTTCGTCGACCGGGATTTGGACTGGATTAACTCGAGACCTGGCGAGGACATTTGAAGGAGTGTCGTCGACCAGGGACTGGCGGCTCCTGAGCGACCCAGCTGCAATGGGTACCTCCGAAATCGGCGAGTATTTGCCTGAATGGCGAGGGACACCTGTCTCTGTACAAGAAATAAAGGGATACTCACGTAAAATCAATGTCAGGTTAGACATTAAAAAAAAAAAATAATAACCTGAGATTTCGCCTCGAGTATTAGCGGGCGAACGCAAAAAAAAAAAAAAAAAAAAAAAAAAATTTCAAACCAAATTGCACGATTAAAACAATAAAATGCGAGTTAACAAATTTGTTCATAGTCCTTTCTGATGCACAATCACAATCGTATAATAATAATAGGTTGCGTTAGTGATGAATCTGAGTGAAGTATAATGCAGTCACTTAAAGCAGTGGTTCTCAACGTGAGCCAAATGCCATACTTCTAGGGGCCACAGTAAGATGGTAAAGTACCTTTTTCCAGCTAACAGCGACTATGAGGGGGTGGGCGCACAGAAGTAAATGAGGCTCAGACGGAGGGGATATGAGCAGAAAATAAGTAGAGAACCCCTGACTTAAAGTAATGTGAAGATTGAAGGCAAGCAATAGAAGATTTTTTGAATAAGCTGTAAATAACAAACATGGATGATCATGTATTTTACTGCAGTTGCTGTTGAGACATTCTACTTCTTATTTAAGTGTAGTATTGACGCAGCTGCGAATTGGGCACATGACTGCTCTTAAGTTAGGGCAGGCAAAGATAGAGGAGGAACTGGTCACCCCACCTCTTAAAGCTGAGACCTAGAATAGTGAAATCTTAACACTTCACTTCCCCGAGACATCTGATGTAGGACTACCTTCGCCTTCACTGACTGACAGGGATCCTTCCATGCCATGTTCTTAGACTGCTGTCTGTCGTCTTCTGCCAGTTATCTGCCTAAGACAAACAATAGCCTGCCTAATACTAACAATAGGGGACACTAAGGCTGTTGTGTTTACGGAGAAACAAAGCTCGTAGGTTATATTAGAGAGCATTTCCATTTCCATTTTATCGTCATTTACATTTTGATCTAAATTTGTATAATAGTACAAAATTTAATTAAAGCGATTTAGCATTATACTAATCTAATATAGTTCATATTAACGGGCCCTTTTACACCGTGAAGTTCCTGTGGGTCTCTGGTGAGACAAAGAAAGAATGGGGCCACTGCTCCCTCAGGCATGTCCTACAAGGCGACTAATATGAAGTTATGCATAGGGCTGGCAACATCATCATGTACAACACATTGCCACAGAAACGACCACTGCAAATGCATAAGAATACTTGATGCAGGCTTCCTGCAAGGGGCCCAGCTGCAGTGGTGGCTTCATACCCCATAATGAGCGAAAAGGAAAATGAATGAACTGGCCCTTTTCTCCCCACCATCCATATTCGTCATTCTCAGAGGGAACTGTACGTTACATTAATTGATAAAGTCGTGACGAGTCTTCTTCGAAACTTTTGATATTGCAAAAACATTTTGCACATCCTATTTGGCTTTATCGGGCCAAGCATTCCGTAACTGTGCTGTGATAATCGCTCATGTTTATAGAAGCAATATCCCAAGCAGATAAATGCATTCCTTCAAAGCTTAGACGTTTGCCATTTAAATATTACAGTATTTAATATCTTAATGCAAGGTGCCTATTGACGCCAACCTGCTTGCCAGTGCCTTTACCGACTGGTTAACGCGTTTATGAGTCTATTGTTTTGTTACCTATTTCTGCGAGAAAAATAAAATGACTTAAGCTAATTGGATGATGTCCACCACATGCTGTTTGACAAGAAAGGATCGGGCATCCTTGCTTGAATCCCATTACGTACTGTCAGGAAAGACATTTCTGAGGTAGTTTTCAATTATACTGCCATGAGCAGCGGGTGAGACTGCGTTAATCGTTGCTTCTTGGATTTACGGCACTGTTCGTGGATGCTCTTATTTAACTGTTGTACAATATGTGCAAATAATTCGTCTCTTCTTGTCTTGTGGGTGACAGTATTTTAACAGCAATAGGCCTACTAATCGCGTAGTTCGTGTAGGTAAAGTAGTGTCATGGCAGAAACTGCCGTAGGGGAGTGAAATGTTAGAGACTTCACTATACTTGGTCCAGCTTTATGAGGTAGGGGTGACCAGTTCCATTCTTCGCTGCATTTTTCTTCCATAACTCAAGAGGAGAGTCGGATACCCATTTACAGCTGGGTAGACGAGCGTGACGCTACCAGGTTTCGATCCCGGAACCTGGTAACTTGCCGCGAGAGGCAACCGCTGTAACTGCTTAGCCAGTTGGACGCTCTGCACTGTAGTTCGTGTAGGGCCGCTTATTGTAGCCTTTTCAATATGTTGATGGGGAATAATACTGATCCTTTCTAGCAGGTAGGCCAAGCAAGAACCAGCCCACATATACTTCTGCTCCAGTCATTTCGTCTGTAGGGAGTATGCTTTGATTATTTTTCACAGTGCTATAATATCCATGCCAGGAATTTAATAGCTATGTTTTTTTCTGAATAGACTTTCTTCATGTAGGAGTTTATTTATATTATTTAAAAAATACAAACATTATTTTTAATTTCAGAGAGGCAAAAGAGCTTTGTCGCCTTCTTGAGTTGATCAGTACCCCAGCAACCAAACAGAAGGTAAGAATACAAATACCTTCTCATTTTATCTCAGCTGCATTTTTTTTTTTAACTCCAAGAATTAGTTTTGGTACCTGCACAAATCTTGAATTGTGGAACAGGTGTTGAGGTAGGGTATAGAATACTAAAATGTTGTTTTTTGAAGAAAAAAAAGTAAGGGAAATTAACTGATTCTTGTTTACTCACGGAACATACAGATATCACATTTGACCTTGGCAATGATTATATACCTCTCTCATCCCCACCCCCACCCCACCACCACTGCCACTTTTTTTATAGTCATAACAACCAAGACCCTGTATTTTGTTGTAGAAAAACAACAAAATTATTAAAGTGCAAGAGATAGCTATTAAGTAAAAAGGACTGTTGCTTTGACCTGAAGAAAACGTTTTAGAAAAAATGTTGACCTGTGAATGAAAAGTGAATTTCATAAATGGGTGCTCGCATAGAACACAAGGATTGCAATGGTGGGACAAGATCACCAATGTAGAACTGATAACAAGAACCAAACAAGTGCTAGTGGAACAAGATATCAGAAAATGCTGGAGACGGATAGAACACACATTGCGGAAATTTATTGACATCATTATGAGGCATTCCTTGTTCTGGTAACCCCAGAGTGAGAGTGGTTGAAACCGAAGTACACATGGAGAAGAGAACTGGAGACAGAATTGAAAGGGATGAGGAAGACTTGAAATAACCTGGAACTAATGGCATGGCACATGACAGGAGCACTTGGCATGCGTTTATTGAAGGTCTATGCTCCAAGGAGGGCTCAAGGGCAGTGATGGTGAATGAAAATTAGACATTTTTTATTGTAATTGGAGTACAAGGTCTATTTCAGTAGTTTCTTCAAAACGGAACACATGTTGTGTTTGACCAAAAATATGTATAAAGATGAATGCCTCTGTGTTAAATACATGCAGATCTTTACCTAATTAAGATTTTTGAGTTTTTCTTGTCTAACACAGTATAGACTAGTATTTTTAGATGCTTCTTTACTTTGGTGTAGGCAAAATAGAAGCAAGTGTTAAAAGCAAGTCTACATGCAGTTTTATAGTGACCAATCCTACCAAAAGCCATAAAGTAGCCAAGAAGAATATCAGCCTGTGGCTAGACAAACACCAAGTGACAAAAAGAAGAACATCCCACATATCTTGGAGTCACACTTGATCAGCAGCTCAACCTCAAAAATCCATATTGAGAATACAAAGAACAAAGCACTGAAGCGATTACAACTATTGAAGAGGCTTGCTGGCACTACATAGGGATCAGACAAGGATACTTTGAGAGGCTTGTACCTTGGCTATGTCTGTTCTGCGATAGAATACAACAACTCACTGCTTACAGCCTACTCCAAGACAAACCTAGACTCTCTGGACAGAGTGCAAAGCAATGCCCTTCGATTAATTAGTGGAGCTATGAGATCAACTCTGACTGCTGCATGTGAAATACACACAAATGTGGAATCCCTCAGGTTGCGGATGGATAAAGCTGCTTTAGAAGTCTATGAAAGATGTAAGAGAATGAACCAAAACCACCCCAATAGACACCTTGTAGAAAACTGGGAACACAAGCAAAGAATTAAACACAAGTCAGTCTTACAACATGTCCATGAAATTCAGGATAGATACCACCTGCCAGAAAGAGGACAAGATATGCAGAAAGTAGTACAGAATTTACCACCACATACTCACTTAAAAACACCAGAAGTACAAATAAAATTAGTAGATGGAACAACCAAACACTCTGACCCAGTCAGTCTTATGAGTGCATCACAACAAACCATTGAAGAATAGTTGCATGTCTATACTGACGGATCTGCATTTAAGGCCACCATCAAAGCAGGTTATGGAGTCTACATATGGTACCCAGATGGATCCTCCAATGAGCTGTTTGATGCATGTGGGAAGTTTTGCTCCAACTAGAAGCTGAAATCATTGCACTGGAAACAGCCATATACCATCTGAAGACTGTATTCGATGCCTTTCCATCAAAGGCTCAATACATCGTCATCTTTACTGACTCAATGTCTGCCCTTCAAGCTTTGGAAGGCAGTGGACATTGTAGAACTGAATTAGCCAAATTAGTCCTGGATGCTGATCAGCTTATCACTTCCTATGACATCAGAATAGTTATGCAGTGGATCCCTGGTCATGCAAATACACCAAGTAATGACAGAGCAGACAGATTAGCAAAGAAAGAAACAAGACAAGAACAACCACTCACAGCAACAACTCTCCAAACAGCCAAATCACTTATACGAACAACAAACAAAGAAACTTGGCTGACAAATGGGCCATGGGAAACACCAGGAGAGAGGTTTACAGACATATGGCCGATCCTGATCCTAATGACAACATTGGTCATCTTACAAGGAGGGATCAGAGCACCATTTTTCGGCTCAGAACACGGAGAAACAAAACAACTTGTGAAAACATGCAGATATCACTACATGGCATTGGGCTAAAGGGCGAGAGCCCATGCGCCTCTGGATCAGTAACAACAACAATTCTTATAACTGATTCGATTTTTATTTTCAGTTACAGACCACAAGGTCTTTTATATTTCAACATATGCTCTTATATAACTGATGGACCTTATGTCCAGTTTGAATGGAGCACCTTGCCAAAACGAGGCAGAATTTTTTTTTAAATTTTAATGTTTTCAGTCGCTAATAGTTGCACATTGTTTAAGTCACACAAGTGTAAGAACATCCTTAGCTGTGTACTTACTGTGATTTTGCCAATATTTTGCACCCTGATGAGCTCAGGGCAATCACTGTAGTCATCCACTTGGTTGAATCCTGAAGCAGCCGTTTTCTTGTTCCCCCATTTTATCCTGACTTAAGTTAAGGTATGCAGCAATTATCTCCATATTTTGTGTGTGGTCTTCCTTTTTGACAGTTGTTTCAATGGTTCCTCAACCCATTCTGATGATTTAAGTACATTATTTAGTAATCACATGCTTATTATGTGTATTCTTCCTCTTTGACATTGGCTGCAGTATAATTCCTGTCTGGCACTGGTGGGTTAGCTATATATAAATATTGAGTTTACAAGCTTGAATTTTTCTGCAGTGTAAATAAATGACACAGAGACTTAATGCAATCATTTTAATTCTCAATGTAACAGCTCCAATCTCTGAAGTATGCAGTTCCAAAAGTGTTGTCCACATCAGGAGATGGAATATCTCCAATGAGGTTGGAATCAAATCAGACTCAGTCCTTGGAGGCACTGGAGTTGGAAAAATTTAGGTAACTTTTACACTTATAGAATTTAGTGTTTATCTTTGAACCAAACACAATAGTCAGATCTATACAGGTATTTTACATGCTGTTACTTGTATTATTGCTTAGAAAACTGGCAATAGACATTTTCAATGAGCAAAGTAATTTAATCATGAATGTGGAAGCAATAAATAAAACAGTCTTTGGACAAATGGTGCAAGTAAAATTTAGTAACGTGTTTAAGACATTGTATGAGTATCAATGCAACAGAGAGAGTGTGCTTGTGTATTACATTTTATAACCTTATAAGAATAACCGTTGCATATTCTTCATTGTTATGATTGTCATCATGAGCCATTATCTTGAGCCATTATCATACTCAAGGTCAGGTAATGTAGGTAAAAAAAATCCTTATCCAACATGGTCCTGGTTCTTCTTCTCTTCCTCTTCCTCGTTCATCCTGAAAAGGACGTTGGTTGCGTTGTGTCTGTTTACGCCGGAGCTGTGATATCTGCACCTTTCGGTCGACACATCCGACTTCAGCACGGCATTTTTTGGGACCGGGTTTGCCTTCCCTCTGCGATCCCTACTCTCTCAGCCAGACTGCAGTGATGCAGCCTGTTTCCAGGACCACCACATGGAGGTGGAGTAGGGTCTTGGTCAGCTCTGGTTCGCTGACCCTGATGCAAGCAGTCAAGCTTGACTGCATTCTCTATTGCTGCATCTCTGGGTCCCGGTCCTTGTTCTCTTTGCCTTACTTTTAAACTTTAGAGGTATGTTCCTAAGAGTCATCTCCATTCGACCTGTGGATCCACCTTTTCCTCTGTGTTCCTATGGAGCTCAGTACATTGATTGTCTTGGTCATTTGTTTCTTTTTACAAATTTTTCCTTCTTTTCCTTCATTTTCGTTTTTAAGGAGCATGGGTCACCTCTTCTGTGGGCCCACTTGCAAGAAGACTGTACCACAGCACTTCTTGTACTTTTTCAATGATGGTTTCTGAAGCAGTGAAAATGATGAAATTACCATCCCTTATGGGATCTCATGTTAATTGCCTTCTGCGACATGCCTGAAGAGCTGTAGTCCTTTCTTTCTTTGTCTCCTATTTATATATAGTATGTGAAATTCATCTCTATCTTTTTTGCTGAATCTTAAGACTGATGTCCTTTGTTTCTGCCTGTTCTTGAAGTTTGGTCTTTCTTGCTCTTACCCATAATATTTGTAAAGCTTTATCTTGTGATCTCATGTAAAACTTTTTCATTTTTGGCCAGTTTGAAGTACAAAGATGAGAGACAGTTTAGCAGACATCCACACCATAAATACTTCGTGGAGATCTGTGTGTCCCTGACCAAGAACCATTTATGTTCACAGTAAGTTAATTACATCTTACTTCCCCATTGGCAGTCAAAATTTATTTTTAAATTGGCCCATGTTTAAAATTTAAGTTCTATCATTGAATATCATCAGGCTAAAGACAAAGACACAGTCTTAGATTCTTAGATTATTATATAATCTGTCTACATAATCTTAGATTATTATATCAGTGACATATTTCAACCTGTCATCTCTATCATGATCACATAAGTGCATGTGCGATTTGTATATGCAGCCATTTGAGATGATCACATTAATGGTATATGAATGTATTCTCATGTAATGTTGTTCCTTGTAACAGAATCTATTTATTTCAGCTGTTAATTTTGATCACAAAATTTGTTTAATTTTGTTTTGTTTATAGTTGGCTCAGATGTTGACACAAACTTGACCGTTATAATGTATTTTTCACTTGCATTATTACTACTATGTCATCCAAGACTAGGTCATCCACAGAGTACAGATCTTCCATGAAGCACGGGTTTTGTTATAGTCCATGTTGTTTATCCATATGTGGCTACTTTCATAGTTTGATCAGGGAGCACTAAAATACATCAATGTTTGGCTACATTCTGTATCAAATAGGACTGTAATTCAAGTGTGTTTTGTTTGTTTTGTAATTGAATAATTTTTGTTTTTCATCATTAAGCTCATATTTATATTGTTAATGTGTATCCTGGGACCAGATATTGGGGTGTAAAGAACAGGATCAGTGCACTGTATCAAGCAATCATGAAAGGTGACTGGAGGATTGTGCTTAGAACCAGCAGTCTTATCATGTAAAACAAAGTGCTTAAGAAGCCAGGACAGGAAGAGCACATGAATTGCTTTGGTGCAAGCTTCCTGAGGTGGTGGCTCCATGCTCTTTAAGGAGCAAAATAAGGATTAGAGGAAGGAGTAGGGTGTACAATCCTCTAAGTTTAACACATCACTGATGTTATATAAATCTTTACAACTGTTTACCTGATGTAAAAAATTGTTATCATTGCAGAGAATGGCTGACCAATACATCTCCAGAGAATATTTTGAGAGTTCTTATGTGTTTAAGGATTCTACTCAGAGATTCTTCCTACCAGAAGCTGTTCTTTAACTCACAGGGCATCAGATCTTTAACGGAGGTTTGTGTCATCTATATTTCGGTGGTGTTGTGTATACAACGGGCTGATCACCTGTTTGCTAGTCAATTTGATTACAGAAAAAACGGCAAACGGATTAATTTGCTGTTGCCCTAAAGATGCCACTAGGCATGACGGACTACAACGGCAAAGAAATCAATTTGTTGTTGCCCTAAGACGCCACTAGGCGTACTGGCCACTGACTGCTTTGTCGGTTGGTGGCTAAGGATGGAAGAAGAAGAAGAAGCAGAAGTGTTACATTAACTCATCATGATCCATCAGCATTATGTGCAGTGTCATGAGGTGTTAATTGATGTCTCTGCATTTTTCTCCTATGTCTGGTAAACCCAGTTAGCATTGTCACTGTCTGTTTTCAAAGTTGCTCTCTGAAACTATCCAGCATATTTTTCCCAATTTCCTTGGCAACAGCTTTGATCAGTTTCCAGCAATTACCTTCCCAAAACATTTCCATAAAATAAGAATTGTCTTTTCTTAATTTTTAGTGATAATCTATTTTCTTTTACAAATCAAATGTACTGGTTCTTTAACTTGACGAGAGGCCAGTATTTGGGGCGGATTTTCTCGGGTGTTCATGACAAGAGGCCAGTTTTCAAGGCTGGTTTTTTAAAAACTAAGTTTTGTTTTCAGTTTTCCTGATTTTATTAATCCTCATTCATTGTCCTTTACATCTATTTATAACATTACCATACTTTAAAAAAAATTTGAGA
The DNA here is from genome assembly GCA_024509875.1 of Oreohelix idahoensis. Taxonomy (NCBI): domain Eukaryota; kingdom Metazoa; phylum Mollusca; class Gastropoda; order Stylommatophora; family Oreohelicidae; genus Oreohelix; species Oreohelix idahoensis. The sequence continues at coordinate 78,695 of JAMPIV010007066.1, forward strand.
ACAAGCAATCCTTAAACTCACTGTATGAAAACTCAGTGACCAAAAATTGCTTGCTTCAAACATGGGAAAATCACTGTGTACTTTAAGAGTTAAACTCTTATTCTTATTCTTCATCTTAGAAACCATCATTTCATTACTGCCAGAGATTTTCTTGTTACAAACATGACAAACAGAAGAGTAATTTAATTATAACTGTACAAAATATGATTATGAGATGTTTAATATTGCTTTTGATCTTATTCTGCAATAAGGAATGTTGGATTACAAGTGGTAAGGGACAAAGTTCATAGATAAAATATTATGTATATCACAATTACAATAGGATATATAATGTCAAGTTTTACAAGAGCCCTTACCCTGTCGTAAAACTGACATATCAACCATTTTGTCCAGATCCTGCTGCATAATAGTGGTGAAAAGTCAGTATTATTTACAAGTAGTGTTGTCCTGTGGACCAGCAATATACTGAGTTTTGTTCATTTATGTGTGGCTTGATTGATTGTTTCTAATAAAGTGTTACTGCTTCTCACAGTATTTCAAAAGAGTCACTGATGAGTACTTGTACAGCACAGATGGCCCATACTTCGTGGACATTCTTAAGGAGATGACAAGTAAGATGACTCTGTAAAGGTGTTAGAATATATATGCTCTTGCTCTTCTGTGAATACTTTCAAACGTTAGCTTCATTATGTTTATTTTAAGTGGTGTCATAAAATTTCATTCAAATATATGAAGTAAAAAAAATAAAAATGATATAAAATCAGTTTTACAAGTTAACGGTACACAGGAAACATGGGACGTTTCGGGTTTCACCCTTTGTCCGCCACAGTTACAAACAGGTGACAAGGACAAGAATTACATACAGGTCAAAGAAATACGAGGATAAGAAACATATACAAAAAAGAACAATACAAGCAGATGAAAAAGTAAACAACACAGGTGATGAGCGAAAAAAGAACAATAATAACGCAAGAAAATCGCAAAAACTGAAAGAAATATCGAAACAAGAAAGTAAATAATCAGCGAAATGCAAAAGGAATTAACAAACTTGCTAAAACCAGTCCTGATCTAAGTAGTTATATCCATGGAATAAAACAGAAGAGCGCTAATCATAAAAATTTCATACATCAGTGGATATGACTTTGCAGGGTAAACAAAAATATTTTAGTTTATCCTCGAGCTTGTTGTATTTTATTTACAACTTCATAATTGTTGTAGTTTTTCTTGTTAGTAAATTTTCAACTCTCGTATGACTGTAAAATATAGGTCTTATGCTGCTAATGCACATTTTGGAAAGGTTATGAGCTTCTTGATTGTATTTCTACCACAAAATCTTTTCCTCTGGGCTCTACTGCTTAGTTTTGTATGTGAGGTTAACAAAAGTAAATGTACAGTATAGTGGATTTGAAATTGGAAAGTTGCAACAGAATCTTTTTAATATTCTTTTTTAAAATAAACTTTTTGCCACAGTATAAGCAAAATTTGTATAAAATATGTCTTAATTTTAAGCAGATGAATTAACTCTTTGACTCCACAATTATTTTCCACCCTGTGCCATATTTTTAATTCATGATAGACTAAAAACAACGCTCAGAGAGTAGTTTTTTCATGGGTGTCAAATCTGACCAACGCTCAGAGCGTTCTTCTGGAGTCAAAGAGTTAACACACGAACATTGATAAAATAGCATGTATATTGCATCTCATTTATAAGACAGTAAATTATATAGGGTGATTGAAAAGTCCCTTCCTATTTTTAAATGTGTGTGTCCTCACTTGTATCTTATTGGATATACATGAAATAAATTGTCAAAACAAGGAACAATAACTACCATTTGACAAATAAGTTTATTTTTTAATCCCAGAAATATAATAAAATAAAATACAATTTAAAGTAGCCAATAAACCAACATCATGACAGAAAAAATTGTGCCCGCTATAAATAATGTGTTGAGCATATTGGATCTCACACTGTGTTGTAATGTTAATGTGACATAGCACTCTATGTAATAAAATGACTGTTAATTCTCTTTATTTTCATGTTTCTTTCATATAAATTAATTGGATAGGAATAATTTTAAAATAAATAGGATATGACTTTTCAATCACCACATATACGAACATCCACACTAAAGATGGCATTTCTAATCCCTACCCATTAGTGGAGGGCCTCCTAGGCCCTAAGAGCTGTGCCAGCAGATGCCACATGGTTTGCAGTGGTTTTTTTATCTGTTTGGGATGTTATTGAAAAATACATATAATTGTTAACCAGTTATAACTTGAACATGTAATTAACATGTGCTTTGCAGTTTGCTGTATTCTTTATTATTCCATTACTGTTACATAGTTTACGGTAAGGCCTTTGTCAGAGTAAACATATATTTTAGAAAGTTTTGCAGCTTATACCGACACATAATTGTTAATGATAAATCGCAAGTCAATATGCTGTTAAACTCTGTTTTCATTTCTTATAACAGATATCTTTCAGAAGTTATCAGCATCAGTGGACAGATGTGATTGGCTAGTACAATATGAAGCTCATGTTGTAAGTAGTAAGAAATACTTGGGACCTGTTGTTGTTTTCTTCTTATTCAAATGTCATGCCTGGTGGTATAGGTGATCATATCTCTCCACAACTTCCTGTCTTCTATACTGTTTGTCAGTGTTGAAGCTGGTTCTTGTTCGATCATTGCTGAAGGTCACTGATTTAGTTGACTTCTAAAGTTGGTTAACATAAAAAGGTGACCTCGTCTGGGTTCCTTGCGAACTTCAACTCAGTATGGATCTTATTAATGTCCTTCATCAGAGAAGAGCGATCATGCATAAATTAATAATCATTGAATGATATATATATGGCCTAATCTCTGGGCCAACTTCAAACTTGAATTATTTGATAAGTCCGTAGGGGTTTAGAGTCCAACGAGTATACATTTATTGACGAAATGCGAAGACATCACATGTAATTAATTCATCAACAGTACATTGCATTGCAGTTCAAGTAGACATATTACCGTCAGTTTTCCAGTTACTTAATTGTCGTCAGAACATCATGGGCTGTGTACGCGCGCTGCCATTATCCAGACAGCCGGTAGTGATACCCATTAGTTTGGCGAAATATAGATCATAAAGCTGATCAACGATCCTTCCATAATGGTTATCCAATAACCCTATAAATTCCATCAGTTCATTTTAATAATATGGACTGACCCTATGTCCTTATCTCAATATAAAATTCAGCAAATATTAAGCCTAACACTGGAAGGAATTAAAAACACGTCTTCATGGCTTGACGGTCAGAATAAAAGGGTTGAACTACTATAGTCACCAAGCGTGACCATACCAACGCTACCATGTCACAATCGAACCATGCGATTTGTGTTCACTAAAAAGCCATGAAGCATAAAAGTATTCTATATTAAAAATCTCGCAACCTCAAAAATGTGTACCCCAGACGCACTGCCAACTGTAGCAGACGACATTGTTAAAACATGTCGTAACAGTCAGTTCTGTTGTTGACGTCTTCATGTCAAACTGTCCAATATCTTCTCTCTTTGGTGTTCCCTATCTCTTTTTCCTTTAGCTTTTCCTGTTGTCCTCTCTTTGGTGTTCCCTATCTCTTTTTCCTTTATCTTTTCCTGTTGTCCTCTCTTTGGTGTTCCCTATCTCTTTTTCCTTTAGCTTTTCCTGTTGTCCTCTCTTTGGTGTTCCCTATCTCTTTTTCCTTTATCTTTTCCTGTTGTCACAGTATATTCCAGATTTGTACGGTTCTCGGTTAAACTTATTGAGTTTTTACTTGATAATTTATTACATGAACAAATGAATGAAATGAGAATCATTATTTTATCAGTGAAGAGAGAGGCATGGTTCCTTTATTCTGTCCTACAGTAATTCAGCTTAGTCCCAGTTTTTCACAACTTCTGGACTAACAAAGCTTTAAAACAAAAGGAATTTATGCCAGTTAAAAATATAGTGTGAGACAAAGAAACAGGAAGGAACAATGGAAAATAAAAAAAAAACGTAAAAATTTTACAAAAATACTATTGACTTTGCTGCATGTAACCATATGACTATATGAACCCATCAGCATGGCTTCTTGCAATCTGGGAGAAAATGCAATTTTAACTGACAAAATTAGAACACAAATGAAGCATGGAGCATACAGCCACAGACACAGAGTTAGGAAGGAGGAAGAAGAGAATAGGTGAAGGAAAAGGTACTTTAAAAAAAATAATTATGAAATGATGATGGATGTCTAAGCCAAAAAGAGAAAGACATCCAGTATGAAAAAACCAGGTACTTCTGAAAAGCATATTTGATAGCAGTTACCAGCATCTGATGTACCAAAGCAAATTAGGCCATTGAAATGAAAGCTACAGATCTGATATTTACTTTTACAAGTAAAGTTCTTGTTTTGACATTGGGGCCCAGGTCGCTGTCAGTCTGCCCCTGTCATGTAATATTTCCATGGTAGCACAGGTCTAAGTATCAGTACTGAGAGCAATACAGAAAGATGTGTCAGTAGATGGAAAGTATAACATTTTGTTAGAAGAAAATAGCAGCATATTTTCTCACCCATTGACAATATACAGTATTACAGTAAATTTTTGAGTACCTTTCAGTCTAATTTCAAACTTTATTTGAATAAGGAAAAACGTGGTGTATTACTAATTTTAACCCTTTTTCCACATATTGTGTGTATTACTGAGGTTAAGACTGCCACACTCTTAATATCTTGTTATCTATCTGTCCAAGGAAAGAGCAAGGCTTGACCCTAATCCCCATGCACCCAATGGGGAAAGCAGACAGTGGCGGGACAACACCTTATTGACTGGGGGCTGCCCAGCTTGAAGCGGGCGGTAGCTGTCCAGTGAGATCCTAGAACCTCTCCCACTGTCGGAAGTAACCCCTGGCGCCATGCCCTACGCCAATTGGGCAAAATGCTTATAACCGGTAACTGCTACTTCCCGTGTTTTGCCGACACCTATAGGGTGAAGCTGGAGTGTCCTCTCCAGGGCGCGAGCTTGGGCACAGTTATATGGAGATCAAGCTGTTGCCCATGCAGCATGTTCCCCCTCTCCACACAGCCGGTGGATCCAAAGGAACGGCAAGGCTTTATAGGCTAACAGTTAAAGACATGATGAACAGAAAAGTGTAACATCTTGGTCAAACATTAAGAACAAATCTAACAAATTCTTACTAAAAATAACATTTTAACTCATGGGGATAAAAAGGAAAGCAACAGAAAGCACATGAGAAGGCAATGTAAAAACATGAACAAAACTGAAAATCTTTCCGGAAGATCTGGGAAGCAAGGTTTGGACAGCCGATCTAAAACAGTCAACATTTGAAGAAAGGAAACAAAGTGAGACAGAACTGTTACAGCATTGATATGTTAGTACTGAAGACGTTTGACATGTTAAACATTAGAGGTCTTGAAAGTTCTGTTTTATAATGTTGTCTTGGGATTTAGGTTTTATTGGATGTAGAGTTTTTGTGACTTTTGAAGCTTAGTGATAGATATAAAAATAAAGGTAGTCCTAAAGCAGATACTGCTATTGGGGAGTGATGTGTTAGATATACAGAGTAATTAACAACATACATGTTTACCTTTCAGCCTCTAGTCAGGTTACTCACAGCTTCAGATGTTATTGTTCTTCATTGCTCCTTGTATGCACTGATTGGATTAGCACAAAGGTATTTGTTTTTTAAAAACTAGAAACCTTTTTTTTTTTTTTTTAGGTCTCACTAGAATCCTACTTCTTCAGCTCCAAATCCCTGTTTTTCTTTTTTTTTTCCTTTGTTACTGCAACTTAATTTTGAAAAGTTAAAAATAAGCTTTAAATATTTATATCTTTATTCAGAGCTAACACATTAAAACTGTGATCATGATAAACACATAAAAGAAACATGAAGTAACCTTGGTACTACTGTGGTTCATTTTAAAAATGTGAGCAGATTGCTGGTGTAATGGTTACCACACTGCGCTGGTGATCGGGTGATCCAGGTTCGAGCCCTGGCGAGAACATTTGAAAGAGTGTCATCGACCAGGGACTGGAATAACCTGAACGGCTCCTGAGTTGACCCAGCTCTAATGGGTACCTCCGAAATTGGCGAGTGTCTGCCTGAATGGCGAGAGGACACCTGTCATTGTAATGGAAAAAAGGGATACCACGTAAAATCAGTCACAGGTTAGATATATTAACCGGAGATTTTGCCTCGAGTAATAGCAGGTGTACGAAAAAAAAGATTGCATAAGTTAGATCTGCTGAGGCGTAGTTAATGATTATAATTGTTTAATTGTTATGATACAATGATTCAGTTAACCCAAACACAAAGATGAAGACTCAAAAATGTTTGGTATCTATGTGCTCCGTAATATAAGATTTATAAAATAATGATGTAATATTTTCAGTGAGGGTCCCAGGTCACAGATTGGTGAATTGAACTCTGTGGAAATTTTGTTGAGAATCATTCAAGAGTATGATACAATTTCAAAAAAGTAAGTGAACATTTATTGTGAGGAAAAAATAAAAGTGCTGTCCTTGGACACTTCAAAATATACCAGCAAGAATTAGAATTGTTCACTATTTGACTGCTTTCTTTAAATCCACCGGAAGCATTGTGTGAAAAAAAAATATACAATTACTTGTTTATAAATTACTGGGTTTTCAACTTTTTAAAGAATTAAGAGTGCAACAATACCTGAAGATATGACTTACAAGTTTTTGATTTATTTTGCCCCCAATCTATATATAGACTGGCTGCAAACTTATTGAGGCTGTTGTGTTCTAACCCAAAGACCAGGGAACATGTCAAGCTAGAGGATGGAGTGCCTATTTTACTCAGGTGAGTATTGCATTAGAATGTGTCTTTCTATTCCGCACACATGCAGTTTTAATAAATTATTATATGTATGGGAATGTGTCTCTCTTTTCTCTTTCTATTCCGCACACATGCAGTTTTAATAAATTATTATATGTATGGGAATGTGTCTCTCTTTTCTCTTTCTATTCCGCACACATGCACTCGCACACACAGATAGTGGACATTGTGTGAAAGGTGTTGTAAGTGCATATATTGTAAGCCTGCAGCATGTTAGTGCATGGTGGCCATTCACCTGGTAGAGTATATTAATATACAGTATTTCATGATGTTTAATCCTTAATTAGTTTGATGCTTATAAACAGAGTTTGAAATGATCACATAAAGGGTTTTAAAATTCATGAAAAAATTACGTGTTTAAGGTCTAGAAAAATAATTGAAAACAAATATATTTCCTAGTCATCAAGGAGATGACAAGTTTTTGTCCTTCTGCTTGAGACATTCTAAAATTCTGTTTGCCATATAAGGAGCACATTTAAAGTTCCTGTACAATTTGTGAAAGAAATTACATATAGTGTATAGAACATTCTTCACCATCATAAATTTTACCATAAGAGTTACAGGAAAATTAATGTGAGTTCTCTGTAAATGATAGTAAAATTTGCTTCCTTCCAGCCAGCTGCATAGTGACAATGTAAGCTTGCTGTGGCATGTAGTCTGGTGCCTTGTATTGTTGTGTGAAGATGTTGAATGTCGAGATGACATCAGGCAGATGGGTGGTATTCCACTTATACTGTCATTATTACAGTAAGTTATGTGACATTTGCTGTTAGCCATCTTTAACATAGTAATTTGTAGGCCATTTCAGTAACTTTTTTTTGGTTTTCTTTTTCAGCAACAGTAAGTAGGGTTATATTTTGTTAAATGTTCTGCTTGTTTAGTATTAGAAGGAACATTAGTAAACCTGTAGATTATCAGAAGAGTGACAATTGTCTAACCTTGTATGCTCTTTACTAGAGTGTGATGCAATGTGCTCATCAAAGTTAAGTGTTAATTTTTTTTTTTTTTTTGCTTATTGTGTTAAATATATCACTTAAACTGATGAATTTTTCTCATTACTTCAACCCTGTGCAGGTTGATGTTTTGAAAATTTGAGAAATGTTTTCTGCAGAATAAAAGAAGGTTTTATACTTGTTTAGTGACAGGAAGTTCGTGAGTGAGCGAACAGATGCTAGTGAAAATGCTGTTGTCATCGCTGAAGACCAGATGAAGGCTGTCTCTAATAAGGAACATGTAAGTACAATTTAATTCACTGAATTTAGAAAGCAACACTAACTAACAGAAATGAAATTCAGCAGACTTGTGAAAAAACAGCTTGATGATCTAGATTTTGCTCATCTGTCCCTCAACCGTAACTAGATGCAAGATGAAGTGAGAATACTTAGTGTGAGGTCACAGCAATTGGGTTTAAAAACACACACAAAAGAGATAAAGATTATAAGAGTAAATGTGACTAACTACAGCCAGATTGTACTGGGAGATGCATTGCTACAAGATTTGAAATTATACACATATCTTGGCAGCTGTAAGGACACAGTGGGTGGAACAGATAATTATATCAAAATAAAAATATAAAAGGCAAGAGGAGCTTTCATTGCATTGGGAAATATATGGAAATAAAAAAGAAATCAAGTCCAACATACAAAAACAGCAATTTTCATCATAAATGTCAAGTTGCTCCTATTGTGTGGCAATTAATAACCAGAAAGATGCAGACTTTCATAAATGTGTACTTGTACATAATAGATTTGAAATGACAAGATCACTAATATGGAGATGATGGAAAGAAACAGACAGATACCAGTGGAATAAAATAGAAGAAGATGCTGGTGTAGGTGAGGAATAACATTGAGAAAATAACAGTTAATAGCATTACAAGGTAGTCCCAGTTCTGGAATTCCCAAGGTAAGAGAAATAGAAGAAGACCAAAAAAAACATGGAGAAGAGAACTGGAGACAGTTATGAAAGGGATAAAGAAAGCCTGGAAACACCTTGAAGAGATGGCAAGGACAGAAAGGCTTGAAGTATTTGTTTTGTTCATGGCTGTGCTCTATAGTGTGTTAAAGTGTAGTCATGTTAAAAACTTTTCATCAACTTAGAAAAGACTTCCAAGTTTAATGTAATGTAGAGCAATTGTATTGTTGTGCACATGTGATGTTGAGATGGAGAGGGAAAGGAGAGAAGTGGTTAAATAAGTGCATTTTTTTTTTTACAAAATATATTTATAGTTCCTTCAAGTGTGCTTTTTAATAGACCTTTGCATATTATATGATTGTAATCATGCATTTTTTTTTTCTTTTATGCACTGATAGGAAAAACCATGTTTTAAAATCTGTTTTCAGCAAATATTATAACATTTTATTTTACTCTTTTTATTTTTATTTTTTTTTGCAGGATGTTTCTCTGTCTCTCCTACTCTCTTCCTTAATACTATTTAGTTTGTGGAAGTAGAGGCTACCTCTGTCAGACCTTTATGACAGTAACATAGACTTGTGTAAAGCAGACAGGTTAGAACATTTTTCATGCAAACAATACATAGTTTCTTTTATGTAAAATATTAATGCACATTTGTATGTGTGTTCTGTCTGTACTTTTCAGGAGGAGTTTTGTGAACATCAGTATTCCCTGAAGAAAGGTTAGTATATAATAAATTTGTACTTGTAATATTTGTGCACTCACGTTTATTTAAAAGCTTACCCATCCTATAATATGCTGTCATGACAAAGATGGTCTCTGCAAGCTGGAGAAAAAGTGGTATGTATGTCAGTTACACAGTGGAACAGTGCAATTAGTGACATGGAATGTTTGAGAAGCCTTTCCTTATCAACATCACACATGAGATACAGAGAAAGTAAACACCACACACACACACAGAACAGTCAAACAATAGCTTATAACACACGTAGGTGAACGTTTATATGGGTATCAAGAGATGTACTGGTAATAAATATTATAAGCAGTCTTTACTTTTGGGAATTATAAGCATTGGTGCTTGTATATTACATAAATAAAGCAGGTAGGCTTTTCCTTTTGTAAAGACATAAGATGTCTTCTGCCATCTTGTTTTATTGCTGGTTATCATGGATTCTTGGTTTATTCCGTTTTGAGGTTGAATGCATGTGCAGCTGGTAGATTGATGTTCATGCTGACAAGATATTCAGACAAATTTATTCTGTGTTTCTCAATATATTTCTTCACAGGTGCCAACAATTGCTCCATCAGTTGTCCTGATCTTTTCACTTTTTATTAGGTTCTTTAATATTTTATTAGCTGCTGTCCTCAGACATTTTATTTAGCAGGTGGTGATGTTTTTTTTTATATTCTTTTGTTATTGCCCAGCTCCATCACTGACTTTAATCAATTAGTAATGTTGTCTAGTTTATTTATTTCTTGGCATCGTAAATCTTTGACAGAAGAACGAAATATAAATTATATTTTTCTGTGTTCACTTTTTTAGTCATAAGAAAAGTTTAGACAGCTTTGGTGTTCAGATGGATAAATCATGCCCCAAAAAAAAAAAAAAAAAAAAAAGACAGAATAGCATCTATCTTGGAAGTTCTGAATTTGTGTAGGTTAGGTAGTTTGCTACTGATTTTGAGCTGATCATGCCTGGCTTGGTAATGCTTGTATGTTGAATTTTGCAGAAAATACCCAGTTGTGAACTCACATTGTTACTTTAAAGCACATATTAATGTCTTCCAGCTTGTTGTGCAGCATTAGCAGAGCTTGTTCTAAATGATGCTAATGGGCAGCAAATTATTCAAGCTAATGGTCTTTATTCTCTGGGACTTTTGATATTGCCAACAGATGTAACTACAGAGAAGGATAAAAAGAGAGCCACCAAACTACAGGTTAGCATGATAATGAGTTTTTTCATTACTTGTCATCAGTGCTACACTATATTGTAGTAATTGTTTGTTTTTTTTTTAAAATACAGAACATACCACTCAGTGCTACACTACGTTGGTTGGTAAAATTTTTATTTTTTTAAAACAAAAAATGCAGAACATACCTAGCAACTGTTTTATCATAGTTACCTTCATCATTTTAACTTTGATTAATTATATTGGATCAGTTGTTTGTCTTTCTTTGTAATGCCATGTTGGTAACAATATGCCTGATGTTGAAATTACTTTCTTACCCAAGAAATGATCATGAAATTTAGTTTGCTGCTGGAAAAGAGGCAATTAAATATAATGAATGATTAATTAATTATAAACTTTCTTATTTATCCTCATCACAGCTGCTTCCATTAGAATTATAAAAATTGTCAGAATTGTTTTCCAAGTGGGTGAGAATATGAGAATAACGGTTCTCAGTTAAAAAAAATGCAGAAAATGGGAACAGTGCAGAAACTTGACTGCTTGATAAGACATCACTGTAAAATAACTCTCCAGATTTTATTTAACGCAACAAAAGCTACTGATAATGGCAACATTGAATCTACTAATGATTGTCTCATGTATGAAGGTGGTAAAGACTCTTAAGCGCTGCTGAATGTCTGTCTTGTTTTGGAAAGGAAAACTATTTTTATGAATGTATTTGGTACCTAATTTTTAGAGTAATCCATTTTAAAAACTATATTTATAGAAAGGTAAAGGTTAAAATACAGTGTAAAAATTATAATGCCTCATGTGGTTCCTGGGGGGCTCTGAGGAGGGACTGAAAGAATAAGAGTACAGAAGACATCATTAGAGGTGACTAAAATTAGTGAGATTGTTCATGGGGCTGGCATTCTCATCATTTAAAACAAATTGCTAAAGAACCTACCACTCTCAGAATACATGAATGCGTTGATGCAGCAGGGACCAGCTGCTTTGGTGGGGAAAAGAAAAAAAAAAAATGATTATCATGAAAGTTTCTGGCAATTAAGATGACTTTATGTTTGACCTTCATTCAGGTTGAAATGTCAGATTGTTGGTCACAAGTGATTTGTTAGTGAGTATGATGTATGAAGTTTGTCAATATGTCATCAACATTTTAGTGCTAAAATAATTTTAAAAAGATGTTTGTTTTAATATCTTCACAGCAGATTTTGTTGCCTGCATTAGAAATCTATGTATTTAAGTTCTTACTGACTTTTTTTCAGCAAAATGCTTTCAGGGCCTTAAGGTTTCTCTTCAGCATGGAGAGAAACCGTAGATTGTTCAAGCAGTTGTTTCCCCCAGAGCTGTTTGAAATGTTTATAGATGTTGGTAACTACAACAGAGAACTTAGTGCTTATAGGCCACTTGCTGACAAGATTAACAGTCTTCCAGTAAGTTATTTCTCTAGCTGTAACCATCGGTGTTATTTTTTTTTCTCTCAATTTGAATTTCCTATTTTTAATAAGAGTGGATGATAATATCTAAAGTTTATATATTTATACAAGACTCCCTGTAAATGCTCGTGGTTATGTAGAAACTCAAAGGCAGAATATGACTACAATGTTAAATATTTAAAGTTTGTATATTCAAACAAGACTCCCTGTAAATGCTCGTGGTTATGTAGAAACTCAAAGGCAGAATATGACTACAATGTCAAATATTTTTAAGTTTATAAATAAACATGGAGTTTTTGTGTGATATTTATTTTTGTCAGAGGACTTTATCGAAGTCTATGTTGTTGATAAAGATTGAACACTGAAAAATATTATATAAAATGTGTATACATTCTTTTTTTTAACAAAGCATTACCAGTAAACACTCTAACATAAACATGAAGGACATATTACTTAGACTTTTCTCTTTTATTCTTAGAGGAGTTAAGAATGATTAGCAATGAGAAACATACCATACTTATTTACACTGGTTCTGGAGCAAAAAAACAGTGCATTTGATTTTTGTGTGTTCTCTACAGAAACATGTGATCAGTGAAATTGCTGAAAATATTCGCAACACCAACCAAAACAAGAAACCAAACTACTACATTGGTGACTATGCAGTGTTTGAGCTCCTGGGCACAGGGGCTTTTGGATCTGTGTATAAAGTTAGGAAAAGAACTGGAAGACAGTCATTTCTAGCATTAAAAGAAGTAAGATTTAATTAAGAATTGTATTATGTAAAATGTTATTATTGCTAATCCTTGCAGTAAATAACAAAATAACTAGATATTGTAAAATGTCATTTTATAACATACATTAACATTGTTTAATTGGTTTTTTAATACAGAAGTGAATCCTTATATGTAATGTAACATGCAGAGAAGATGTGAGAAAAAGTTGTCACAACATTTGGTATTTTTAAACTTTACTGTTCCTTTACACATATAAAATCATGATTACGCGAACTACAAGAGAGAAAACCGGACTGATTCTAAAGGCGACGAACTGGAATGGACTACGGACTACGACTTATGGAACTTGGAACACAAGAAGTATAAATGGGAAGGAAGAGGAGCTGGTGGAAGAGATGAGGAAAGCAAAACTAGAAATCCTGGCTATAACGGAAACGAAGAAAAAAAGGACAAGGAGTCATGGATCTCGATGGCAACACGTTGCTCTACAGTGGTGTACCCATATCTGAAAGAGCTAAAGGGGGCGTGGGTTGCATTGTGGCCCAAAATCAAAAAGATAGTATCAAGGGATGGAACTTTGTCTCGGAGCGCATTATGGTTGTAAAACTAAAAGAAGGAGAAACCAAAGTCAACCTGGTCATAGTGTATGGGCCAAATGAGGATGAGAGAGCAGAGGTCAAGGAGGAATTCTTCGAGCTGCTTCAAAGGACAGTGGATGACTGCCTAGATGAAGTTATTATGCTCGGAGATTTTAATGCCAGAGTTGGAAATGACCATGCTAGATGGGGTGGAGTTATCGGAAGATATGGAGAAGATACTCTCAATGACAATGGAAAGCGAACTCCTTAGATTCTGCAATGAGCAGAATCTGATCATTACAAACACAAAGTTCCCCCATAAGCGCATTGCATACACTAGATGTGAACCAACCAAGAAAAAGTCAGTGATCGAATGCCATTGTTCGGAGAAGCTCATTCAGATATGTCCGAGATGCAAGAGTCTGGAGGGGGCCAGAGATTGGAAGTGATCACTACCTGCTAACAATCAAACGAACAACTGAAAGAGTTGCTCAGCCTAGGAACTGCCCAACATCACGCAAGAAACCAAGTAAACGAGCAGGAGAAATGAGCATTAGGACCTACAAGCTGAGAGAGCCAGAAATTAAGACCAGATATCGGGGGCTTATTGCTACAGCAGTGAGCAACACAGAAGAACGACCTGATGACTTGGAAACCCTCTGGAATAAATTCAAGGATATCATAAAGACAGCTGCTGCAGAAGCATGCGGTGAAGTCCGACTTGGGAACCAGAGAAAGAGGACACCTTGGTGGACAGAGGAAGTCAAAGAGAAAATAAGAGAGAAGAAAATGGCATGGAAACAATACTTAGGAGCTAAAAACACAACAGGACAAATGGACAAATATAGAGAATATGTGACACTCAGAACAGAAGCAAAGAACAAAGTGCTAGCAGCAAAACAGAAGTCCTGGGAAGAATTTGGAGAAAAGCTAGAAAAAGATGCACAAGAAAACCAGAAATTGTTCTATAAGACCCTAAAGAACATGAGAAGAAGAAAAACAATGCCCTCTCAAATTTATAAAGGACAAGCAAGGCAAATTGCTTACTGCCCCGAAGGAAGTAATGGAAAGATGGAAAGAATATTTCTCAGAACTCCTGGATGGTGAGCATGATGAAGCATCAGAAATGATAACCACTGACACAGAAGAGGAAACCAATGATGGTGAAGATGACATAAAGATGGAAGAACTGAGGGCAGCACTAGAGAAAATCAAGATGGGCAAAGCAGCAGGGCATGATGGTATAACACCAGAAATGGTTAAGTACATGGGAGCATCAGGCGACCTATTACTCTTAAAGGTCCTACAGGCAGCATGGTGCAACAAGACCATACCAAAGGATTGGGAGATTGCCATCATAACACCAATTTTCAAAAAGGGTGACAATCGACAATGTGGAAACCATAGAGGCATATCCCTTCTTGTCCCCTGGTAAAATCTACTCTAGAATCCTAGAGCAGAGACTCCGACGCTAGCTGAGCCACAATTGGATGAGGTGTGGCGGATTCCGAGCAAACCGAAGTACTCAAGACCTAATCTTCACAACTCAGACAGCTGAGTGAAAAGGCCCTTGAGTATAAGAGTGAGATCCATCTTTGTTTCATAGATCTGGAAAAGGCGTTTGACAGGTCCCCTGGAGCAAACTTTGGGGACTGTTTGGCAAAGGAAGAATATTCCAGCACCTTGATTCATGCTAACAGAGCTTCTACAAGTCTTGCAGAAATTATGTGAGGACAGCAAACCATAAGTCAGAAGAGTTTCAGGACCACCACTGGTGTAAGACAAGGTGAATCCTACACCTTACCTCTTCATACTCCTTATGGACGATGTCATCAAGGCATGTAAGGAGAGAACAAGAAAGTATTCAGTGGGGTACTGGAAGATGAGAAGGTCTATATTTCGGAGCTGGCATTTGCTGATGATGTTGCCCTGATTGCTAAATCAGAGGCACATCTCCAATCCAACCTGCAAGTTGGAAGGAAGAGCTGGAGAAGAGAGGGATGGTCATAAGCAGCTCTAAAACAAAATCCATGGTGATATCACGAGAAGAAAGAAAACATCAGATTAAGTTGGGAGAACAGGTCCTGGAGCAGGTCGACCACTTTAAATAACTCGGAGCTATTATAGACCGAAAGGGAGGCATCAAAGAAGAGTTGGCCACTCGGAAAGCAGCGGCTGGGAGACTTTTTCAGGCCATAAATCGTGGATTCCTCAGCAAGAAAGAGGTTGGTAAGAAAACGAAGATGGCTGTATACCGCTCCACCTATGTCCCAGTCTTGACAAATAGATGCGAGTCGTGGGCAATGACTACAACCCACAAAAGCCAGATCCAAACCTCAGAAATGAGGTATCTGAGGAAAGTGGTTGAAGTAACAGAAGAGACATGGTCCGCAACCAGACGATCCGTCAAGGCCTAAAATCCCATCCGCTGCAGACCCAAATAGAACAGTCCCAACTAAGATGGTTTGGCCATGTCTGCAGAATGGGAGAAGATCAGCTACCACGACAAGCATGGGAAACAAAGAGCCAGGGATCCAGACCTCCAGGACGACCCAGAGTCCGCTGGGAGGACAACATTAGACAATCTTTGAAGGACCGAGGACTAGAATGGAACCAGGCCAGGAAGAAGACAGCTGATAGAATGGTCTCTTCCAAACCTCTACACCTCACGGTAGAAGGGGAACGACTAAGTAAGTAAGACTCCAGACCAACGCTCTGAGCGTTGCAAAATTCAACTCGCCATGACAGAGCAACGCTCTGAGCATTGTTTTTAGTTTATCCTGAATAAACCCCAAAAATCGTCTGTTTAATGCAGTTTATATTTTAAAACTCGTAGAATGACTTCCGCTACTATTTAAACAACTAATTTGACTGTAGTTAAGCAGCACATGTGTGTGTTTTGATGTTATTATCACAATTTATGTGATGATTTGCGTGTTTGCGTTTTTCGTTGTTATTGCTAGAGAAATATGTCACGCTTTATATTTACATTTTCTAAGTCTCCTAAGCAAATAATTGTGTCAAACTACTTTGGAACATTGCTGATGATTGTTTGGTAGTCACAGTTTGTTGTCAAAATACGGAATCGGTGCAGAAAAGCTAGACACACTAGATTTAGTTGATGAGTGGGCATAATCATATTCTGGCCGATCAAAAAGCAACAAAACTAGACCTACGGTAACATCTAATCACTAGTCCTAGGTAAAAGATGAAGATAGGGATACTATTAAAACATTTAACAAGTGTAAAAAAAGTTTTTATACGTCATTATTCTTTATTTTTTTGAAAATTACGTAATGCACGATTGCATAATTAATGAGAAAAAGTTGTCACAACATTTGGTATTTTTAAACTTTACTGTTCCTTTACACATATATAGCGAAAACACGTATGTGTGTGTGTGTAATTATCAGCTGCAGTGCCACTTTCCAGTAATTAACTTTTTGACTCCAGACCAACGCTCTGAGCGTTGCAAAATTCAACTCGCCGTGACAGAGCAATGCTCTGAGCGTTGTTTTTAGTTTATCCTGAATAAACCCCAAAAATCGTCTGTTTAATGCAGTTTATATTTTAAAACTCGTAGAATGACTTCTGCTACTATTTAAACAACTAATTTGACTGTAGTTAAGCAGCACATGTGTGTGTTTTGATGTTATTATCACAATTTATGTGATGATTTGCTTGTTTGCGTTTTTCGTTGTTATTGCTAGAGAAATATGTCACGCTTTATATTTACATTTTCTAAGTCTCCTAAGCAAATAATTGTGTCAAACTACTTTGGAACATTGCTGATGATTGTTTGGTAGTCACAGTTTGTTGTCAAAATACGGAATTGGTGCAGAAAAGCTAGACACACTAGATTTAGTTGATGAGTGGGCATAATCATATTCTGGCTGATCAAAAAGCAACAAAACTAGACACACCGTAACATCTAATCACTAGTCCTAGGTAGAAGATGAAGCTAGGGATACTATTAAAACATTTAACAAGTGTAAAAAAAGTTTTTATACGTCATTTTTCTTTATTTGTTTGAAAATTATGTAATGCACGATTGCATAATTAATTTTTTTCTTACAATGGACCACAGTAAAAACTGGTGTGAATAACACTAAATGTACTAATTGTGGCCATAAGCAATGTTTTTTAACTTTGTATATATATTAACTTGATGTTTGAAGACTAAAAAGAAAGTTTTATTGTCTACAACAGTAATTTGTCTTTGGTAAGATCGTATTCTACAGTTAACTGTTTAGTGTTTTTCAATTTTACATGCAAAATGTTTTAAGTATACCGAACACACTTGTGTTAATACTACCAAGGACATTATATATTACAATTCTCTATTCGTTTCCCTACAGTTTGGTATATAATAAGTACATGCTCACAAAAAAAGATTAACATAAAATTTACACTAAAAGACATTACACTTCACCGTTTAGAATACTTCAAAAAATAATTATGGCACAGGGTGGAAAATAATTATGGAGACAAAGAGTTAAAGGGAACTCTGCCAGACTAACTAAAGTGTAAAGGCTGTGATGAGTGAGCGAATGAACAAACAAATAAATAAATGAACAAATATGTATGTATGCATACATAAGTATGTGCATACACATTTGATGTTTTTCATCAAAGTCTAGTGTCATGGTGCAAGACTGGTGATCATTTTTGTTCACAGATCTTGACCCTTCATATTCTCAATCAATTCTGTTTGTTGACTTCCACCCTATAATATCAGGTGGCCCTTCAATTTTCCTCCTTGGTTTTATCTGCTTTTCCTGTATTTTATATTTCCTATTACATGATGGCTTTGAGTGCTCCTCTTCACATTATATCAATGAAGGTCTACTGCCTTCTATTTATCTTTGCGATTACATTTCTTTGTTCATTAATGTGTTTGGCTATATTTTATGTGTTTTCATTTTCTGGTTTTTTTTGGTGCATACTTGTATGTGCCACCACTGCAAGAACACTTGAATGCTTTAATGTAAACTTGTTGCAGGGGTGCCAGCTGCAATCATGGCTGCATGCTTCATTGGGGAGCAAAATACGAAACATGAATGAATGATTTGTGAGTTTGTGTAGGAGTGCATGCCTGCTTTAGAACCAAAACTGTTTACTTGCAGGTGAATCTTCAGAATACAGCATTTGGTAAAAATGATAAAGAGAAGGCAACAAGTGTTGGAGAAATTACCAATGAGCTGAAGATAATGAAAGAAGAGATGCGTCATCCCAATGTTGTTCGCTACTACAAAACATTTGAACTCAGTAAGAGAGCATGCATAGATCTTTCACCTCTTCACTCAATTCTGCTTTTCTTAGTATTAATGTGTTTACTCATTCATTCATTCATTCATAACCCTCCACTCCCAAAGGAGCATAGGCCTTCAACAAACACATGCCAAGTCCTCCTGTCACGTGCCATCATCTCAAGTTCTTTCCATGTTCTCCTCATCATTTTCACCTCTGTTTCCAACTCTCTTCTCCATGTACTTCTTGGTCTTCCTCTGCCTCTCTTGCCCTGCGGGTTCCAGAACAAGGACGTGTTTACTCATACCACTCATAAATTATATATTACTTCACAGAGGCTTTCACACCACATCATAGCATAGTATCTTACTTCATAGAGGTGTTCTCTGTTGCATCATCATCATAGTATTTTACTTCATGGAGACTTTTTTTATCTCATCATATAGAGCATTACTTCATACATGCTTTCCTCATCATAGCAAGTGCATTAATTCACAAAAGCTTTCTCATCTTATCGTAGTATAAGTATATTACTTCACACAATCTTTCTTATCTCATAATAGTTTCATGTATTACTTCACACAGTCTTCCTTACTGCATTATGGTGTATATTAAGTACTTTTCACAGGTATTCTTATACCTTTGACAGTAGTTAGAAATATGAACTAGGAACAGAGCAAGGAAAAAATGGATAATGACACTGGACAATTCAACAAACAATTAAAGTGTGGAATAATGCACAGATGTGTACAGTCTCTCCTATGCACAGCAAAAATATCTGAGAGGTGTGACATGACAGGAATAACAAGTCAAAGGACATAACATCAACAAAATGAGATGCAGTGAAAATAGAAGTAATATTTAAAGTTTATATAAAAGTAAACATTTAAAGTTGTTTGTGTGTGTGGACACGTCATTAACATATTACCACATTAAACTAGCCACAGGTGAGAAGAAATAAAAACCAGATTTAATTCAAGTTTTCTGTGACTATAAGAAATGGAGAAACAAAACAATCTAGGCTTCCATGTATGGCATGTCCTGAAGGTGGATGGATGCAAATTAGAAACTAAATAAAATTTCATATAAATGTTTAACAATAATTAAATTTTTTCTAAATTTGTCATTAGGACAATGTAATATGTTTTCTTTGTATGTAACTTTTCCCAACATAGTTCCAGGGAGCCTCTTAAGTTACAAAGACAGAATAGGATTATTGCTCCCACAGATATGTCATATGAGGCAGATAATATGAGGTTGTGCATGATACTGGGAACCTCATTGTGTAGAACAAATTGTTACAGAAACCATTACTGCAGAAACACATGCATGTTTTGATGCAGGCTTCCTTCAGGAGGACTAGCTGCGGTAGTTGCTGTGTGGTCTATGGGGAGTGAAAATGGACATGATGATGATAATATGTAACATTAGGAACATTTCCTAATATTTACAGGTCTAAGCAGTATTTCCAAACATGTCTGTGTCATGAAGCATCATTTCTGATATATGTGTATGCTAAGTTGAATTTTCTTATGTGACTTTCAAGATGATAAACTGTACATAGTGATGGAATTGATAGAAGGGACGCACCTTGGGGAGCATTTCAACTCTCTGAAAGAGAAGAATGACAGATTTCAGGAGGGCAGAATATGGAATATAGTGATACAGGTTTGTGAACCATATTATTACAAATTTTGTTGTTAAATCTTTGTGAAAGAAGTAATGTTTTTTGTTCTTCAAAACATTCAGATTGATTTGTGACTAAAATGGTAATTTTATTTGCATTGCTGTGGAGAAGATGGCATGTTTGAAGAATTATGGTATTCAAAAAAGTTTCCTTCTATAATAGGCCTATGCTTTTCATATCAGAATTTAGCAACAATGATTTAAATTATAAGAACTTTAGTCTTAATTTAATGTATATTAGTCTGTGAAATACATTTCCAGAGTAGGAGAATGAGCAGCAACACTGAGAGATCAGTTAAATAAATAATCCTTGACTCCTTAATTTGAAGGATAAAGCATTATATTAAATAGCTTCTGTATTGAAGAAAGTCATTTATAAAATCTTTCTTTGTCTTTGATTGTAATCTCTGCATTTGTCTATCTGACGCTAAATACAGTAAATATAAGGGACAAACATTATGGTTACTTATACATGATCATGTTCTTTCAAACTCTTTGTTTCAGCTGATACTTGCCTTGCGATACCTCCACAAAGAGAAAGGAATCGTCCACAGAGATCTTACTCCAAGCAATATTATGTTAGGGGAAAATGACAAAGTCACAATCAGTAAGCAGTAATATCAGTTACCGATTACTTTAATCCTCCATTTTTTTAATCTTCTTTGTTTAATCTGTGTCACTCAACTCATCTGCTTGTTGAGAGAATACATTCTATATGATTAGTTGTGGCTTAGGATAATAGTTAACTTTTTACAAAGAAGCAAAATTCTCCATAACATAGCATTAAAGTAAATAGGAAACTGTTGAAACAGATTTACAGTTTTAAATTTATGGGCATACTAAATACAAGATGGAAGATGCAGCTCAGAAATGAAGAACAGAGTGGCCCAATCAAAAGATGCCTTTCCAGAAAATTACAAGTTACTTATGGGAGCCACGGTAGCACAGTGGTTAGTGCACTGGCTTCCTAGCTCGGTGGTCCATGGTTCGATCCCCAGTTGAGGTGGGATTTTTTAGACTGCAGACGGCTCTGGGGTCGACCCAGCCTCATGAATTGGGTACCAGAGCAACTCTGGGAAGGTTAAGACGGCCGGCGTGATGCTGACCACATCACCCCTAGTGTGCCGATGGTCAAGAAAATATGGGCGTAACACCATATTCCCAACATGCTTCAATAGGCGTGTAACGGGATCCTTCCTTTATGCAAATAAAGATTTGTGTCACTTGAAGTAAACAAATAATGTTAAGATTCTGATGGATAGCTATCCTGAGAAGAAAGAAAATACTGAACAGTCTTACAACACGAATGGAAGAAAGTCAACAACAGAATTGATAAACAATACTTGGAGCTGGAACAGCTCGATCACCTGTAGGCCATAGTCACCATGTCATTGCAACCTGTCTTTTTTTCATGTCATCCTTTTTTTTAAAATTTTAAACTGGTTAAGATGTTTTTTAAATTTAACATTTCTTCTGTATTGCCAGCTGACTTTGGCCTTGCCAAGCAGAAAAGAAGTGACTGCAGCAAAATGACGTCAGTTGTGGGGACTATTCTGTATTCTTGGTAAGGCTCTGTGCATCTTTAAACCTGATCTGTGAATTTTAATTAATCAGTACATGCCAAATATGTTTCAATATTTAAATAATTCCCAGAGGGGGATTACATCGTTAACAACTCGTTTATGGTGAATATTGTGGTATTACTGCAAAATATTTGTGTCAGATAAAGTGAGAATTATACATACAGAAAAATACATATAAACCAGATGACTGATGTTGTTGCTGATGTGGCTTGTTGCTACCGCTGCCAGTGTTGCAGTTTTTGGAATATATTTACATAAATATTGATTTTATAATGTTACCCTTTAAAATAAATTGTCAAACATTTTTTTTTCAGCCCAGAAGTAGTACAAAATCAGGCATATGGAGAGAAAGCTGACATATGGGCTGTGGGATGTATTCTGTACCAGATGTGTATGCTGGAGCCACCCTTCAACAGCAACAATATGTTGACCCTTGTAAAGAAAGTATGTCATTATGAAATTCTGACAGTCCATTTCATATTTTCAAAGAGAAAATAAAAACATCGCTGACAGTTAGAAAGGTGTATGCAGTCATTCAGGTTATTTTCTAGTGGACAAAAATTGTGTTGTGTAGTTCCCAGGGGGGTCTCTGAAGAAGCATTGACAGAACAGGACTACTGCTTCCTCAGGCATGTCGTACAAGGTGACTGATGTGAGGCCGTGCAGGGGGGGCTGGCAACCTCATCATGTTAAACAAATTGCTAGATAAACCATTGCTGTGAGAGCATGTGACTGGTGCAGGCTTCCTGCAAGGGGAACAACTGAAGTGGTGACTCTGTGCTGTGTAAGAAGCTCAAAGGAAATTGATGATGAAAAAGTGTGTTAAACTTCTTGCAATAGAAATTTTAAATAAAACCTGTCACGGAAATCTAGGAAAAGTCTGATTTAATTAACTGCCATCTTTGCGTCAAAGGCTGGTTTCAGTAGATCTGTCTTTCGTTCTGATTGTATACTCTGATAGTCTTTCCTGTCCATCTGTTGATGTTATCTTCCCATTGATAGCACTGTCTTCCTCTTGCATATTTGCCTTCAGCTCTTCCTTCCATTATGATTTTCAGCAGGGTGATATGTCTTTTTAAATGACCAAAATATTTTATGTGTCTCATTTTGATCTCACTTCTCTTTTCATTGCTAGCTTTTGTTGGACTTTTTCCCTTTTTTTATCTCTTTTCATGAGATGTGCCCCATTCTTCTACCACATCTGAAGGGCCACAGTAATTAAATCTAGTTCCAATAGAAAATAATCATTTTTAGTTTGAGTTTGAATAAATTGTGGACAATAAAAGAAAACAGTTTGATTAAAGTGTGGTTGCTTCTATTATTAACTTGAGACAACCACAGAAAAACACTTTTAAAGTGTTTATGGAAATATATCATAACAGACTATATTTTTCAGTGAAGCTTTTGGGAAAAGGAATAAATCTCACACTGAAGGAGAAAAGAAAGGACAAAATGTAAATCACTATTGTCATTTTGTCTTTCAGATTGTTGCTGCAGAATACAAACCGATTTCAGAAAAGTATTACTCAGCTCGACTCTTGCAAACTGTAAAAAGGTAGGACACGTTGCCATCTTTAAACTGCCTTTTATTGTTGTTGTTTTTTTTTTTTGCTTAACTGCTTTTAAGGGTATATTAAGCTAAGCTGTGTTTACATGTGGGGTTAATAGCAAATATATTGTTACTGGTATCTTTTTAAAGTCTTACATTACACATGGTATTCATCTAGAAAAAATGAAAATATAAGATAAAACTGGTGGAAAAAAAAAACATGAAACGGTTTTTCTTTACAGCATTTGTTTTTTTTTGCTGACATTTTTGTGGCTTAAAGTTTTTGCAGGATGGAGTAACCGGCCCCATTCCCATCCCTCCCTTATCACCTTTTACGACATGCTTGGTCACAGTATTATTCCTGGCTCCCCTTTTGGGTCCCAGTAATACACAGGTGGATAGAACACACATTAAGGAAGCCTGTTGATTGCATTACAAGGCAGTCCTTGTTCTGGTATCCCCTGGATGTGAGAGGTAGAGGGAGACCAAAAACACAATGGAGATGAGAATTGGAAACATAAATAACAGGGATAGAGAAGACATGGACAGATCTTGGGTGAATGACACAGGACAGGAGCCACTTGGCATGCATTAGTTGAAGGGAGCTGAAAGGTACTGCTTATGTATGCTTTCTTATCTGAGGTGTTATAAGTACAGTGGTGTTTGGTTAATAAGATATGCAGTTAATGAGAAATGACACTTTAGTGTCATAACTGCAGCTGAGATGAGCCTCCCCTTTTAATCCTTTCCCTGTAGTGCACAAATGTGTTCATCACTGTGTCAGAGATGCCAGAACAAAAGTGGAAGGTCCAGTACTTTCTACATTAAACAACTCTTTCTTCATTAATGTTGTTTTCTATATTTACTAGTCATTTATGAGCATAATTGTTCCAGTTGTTTTGAGAAAACAGTAAGTGTGTCCCGAAAAAAAAGCAGGAAAAACAATAAGCTGAACCCGGCCCTTAAATTACAATACTATCCTGTCACGGGTCAGATCACATGAGCAAGCCTGGTCTGGCAATACCAACTGTGACCCTTATATATTTATTGTCTTCAGATGTGTAGAAGCTTGTCTTTCCATTTTTCCATTTCAAGAGTAAGCGGCAAAGCAAATTTTTAAAAAAAATTTGAAATGGAGAAATGAGTTTATATTTTTTTGACAATTTTCAGTTGCTTGTCTGTTGCTCCAGAGGAAAGGCCAGATATTTTACAGCTGAGTGGCCAACTGTCTGACATACTGTTGAGACATATGGATGTACTACGCATTTCACAAACAGCATTGGAAAAAAAATTAGACAAGGAAAGAAAAAGAACACAAAAGTAATTATTAATTTTACTCTTTTATGTCCTGGCATATGAACATTTTTCTTCACTTTCTTTCTGTCAGTTGAAATAACATGCGCAGAAAAACTTTAATACTCTTCTTTGAATTAGTTTTTCTGATAAATTAACATCCCAGCCACTTTTCTGTAAAGATACATAAAGTTTAATGAAGTTTTTATTGTACCATTACAGACTTCTTTTCAACACCTGTTTAATGATGTCCAGTTATTTAGAGAATGGAGGAAAAAAATACTGAGTGATTTTGAGGATGGTGCGAATTTCTTTGCATTTTTTGTTTGTTTTTTCGTTGCAGACTATTTCAAGATATATTTTTTTCTTTTCCATTTTTATTTTTGTTATGGAGCTTGGAGCCATTCAGCTGGTGTCGTTGAAGAAAGGATTTATATGCTCTTGTTGTGGTGGTGGTTTCTGTAACAGTTTGTTTTACATAATGAAAGTGCCAGCCCCTTGTACAACTTCAAATTAGTCACCTCTCAACATGGCTGCGGTAGCATTAGTCCTTTTCTTTCTATGTCTACTCAGAGACCACCGTTAACTACACGGGGGTTAACGATAACTGCATTTGTTTATTTTATTTTTCATAAACCAGACACTATATTGAAGCAAACCAGAACATGCAAAACTACCATCGTCTGTTCCTGGCTTCACAGGAAGGCTATGACAAGCTTACTAATCTCTCAGGAAGTGGAGGGGCAGAGGGGTTAAAGGTAAGATTATATCTTTACAACTTTGGAGGACATGAATGACTAGGAGGGTAGGTGCTATAACAATATGTTGGAGGGTTTCAGTCTGTGTCCTTGTGGAGTTGTTTTATTGTAGTATCAGATTCTTGGGGCAGTAGAGTTGGGTAAGAATGAAACGTCTGGATAGGAAATATGAACAGCGTACACGTGATTATCTCCTGGCTTATTTAACATGTATAGCTTAGGCCGAGACCTTGCCCAGAAAGATTCAATAGGAAAATCTGCATTGAAAATACCCTGGATAAAACCATTGAGGATTATTAGATTCTAATTTATCTTCATTGAATAGACCAGAACTCATTACAGTACCAGTTTGAATTTTTCTCTGCTCTAAGGTGAAGAATTACTTTTGAACCATGAATTTGCCTGTTTGAACCATGAGTTTTCCCTACATGAACCATAGTTTACCTTTATGAACCATAAGTTTTTTTATATGAACCATTAGTTTGCCTATCTGAATCATAATATTGCCTGTCTCCATCATTTGTGATGTTAGTATTAATTGTCTTTCATATTAACATTTGTTTCTTAGGAAACAGCAGCAAGTGACTCATTTGGAGATGGTAAGGATGCTGGCTTTGAATCAAGTGTTACACTTTCCCTTAGTTCTATCCGTTTTGGGGATGTGTCTGGTAAGCAGATACCAAGAGGCATACATAGTTATTCAGAGCTGTAGCAAACCATTTTTATATAACCATAGTACCCATATGAAAAACTAAAAATATTATAACCAAAAAGTTATACTTTCATAAATGGATGCTTGCACGAAATAAGAGGGATCATGACAAGATCACCAATGTAGAACTGATGGATAGAATAAGATAAATACATATAGAACAAAGAGATTTGGAAGAGACAAATGGCAGTAAATATGAAATTCAGCTAACAGCATGACAAGACAGTCTTTTTTCTGGAATCCCCCGAGTAAGAAATAGGTGACACAAAAACACATGGAGGAAATAACTGGAGACAGAAGTTTAAAACAAAAAGTGGATAAAGAAGACCCAAAAGCTGCCTGAAAAAGATGGTGCAAGACAGGAGATCTGGGTATGAATTTAAGGCCTATGTTCCACAGAGGGTGGAAATGAAAAGTAGATGAATTGTGAACTTGAGTAAGTGTAATCCATTTGCATTTTACTATTCAAATGATGATGAGTGTCAAGGATGTGAAAATTGAAGTGTCTCAACTGTGCTAGCCTAATGAGTCAGTTTTAAAATGTGCAATTGTTGTTTGTTGTTATAAGTTATAACCACCATCCAGCATTACTGTTAACATGCACAACGTATAAGCAACAATTTGCCCAAAATTCATTCAGAAACAGGTCATAATTTACCAGGCGTTGTCATTAATATAAGCTGCAGGAAGTTCCCAGGGGGTGTCTGATAGAGACATAGAAAGAATAGGACTATTTCTCCCTTAGATCTGACGTGTTCAAGGTCATGACTATGACATTGTACATTGGGCTGGCAAGCTCATGTAAAACAAATTGCCACAGAAACCACATCTTAGGTGCAGGCTTCCTGCAGTGGGACCAGCTACAGTGGTGGCTCCATAAAGATCACAAAGGAAAATGATAAATGGGTTGTTGAAATTGTTTCAAGAAAAAAATTTCACATATTTGTTTTTTAACACACACCGATTTATATAATGGAATGCATAGATGGCACCAGCATGCATAGAGGAAAATGTATTAGAATTTTGTCTTTGTCATGTAAAAATGATGAAGTTATTTGTACCCAGCTCATGCATAGCATTTTAAAGCATGTTAAGGCACGTTTTAATATGGAAAGGTAACATACAAAGAGTACGCAGGAGACTGAAACAGAAAAAAATGAAATAATTTATTTCAGGGAAGCTTTTTAACAATTATATGTTTGATAAATTACAGCTTGCAACATACAGCATTTGTACTTTTTGGGAAACGATTATGCACCTATGATATACCTATGCACAACATTACTTTAATTATCATATTTAAGATCTAGGCATACTTTGCTTCATTAGCTATGTAGGGAATATTTATTTGTTAGATTTTTCAATATCCTTTTTGAAACATATGGATGACCTCATCATTAAATGTCAGCTCTGCAACTCAAGCTATTAACAACTTCCACTTTAAGACATAAAAAGTAACACTTCCTCACCAGTCTCAGTTGTATGTCTGACAAAAACTGGCATTAAACTGGGGCATGTAATTTATACTAAGCTCTTTGCTAAGATTGGAAGCTTCATTTATGGGAAGGCTACAGAAAATACATGAGATACTGAATATTTTACGTAAAGTGCTTTAACCATCACACAGGGTACTTGAAACTCTTAAGTGCACAACTGTATGAACCCACAATGCTTTACAGCAACAGTGGAATTAAAAAAATACAAGAAAGGAACTTTTAGTTTAAACTGCATGTGTTTTGTGATTTTTTTTCTAAACTTACTACAATCTATATAAAAATTACCCATAATAAAAGGACTTTTATGTTTGGACATGCACCCTAATATAACCAAGTTGAACAGGGCTCACCTCGCTGAAACGAGGCAAAATTTAATTTTTTTTTTTTTTTAATGTTGATTTTTAACTGGACTATTAATTATGGCTACAGATGAGGACAGCTGTCCCAGCAGTGGGAGTGAGAGCAGAGAGAGCAGTGCAGGTAGCATGCGTTCACAGAGACCATGTCCACCATTTCTTCCAGCACAGAGAAATGTGCAAAGGCAAGATCTGAATACATCATGTTTGAGTCCACTAGAGCTGGAAATACCTAGTGCAGGTAAGCTCCATCTGTGATTAAACCTTACTGTAAGGGAGCTGCATTGGTGTAATGGTTACCACACTGTGCTGGCGATTGGGTGATTCAGGTTCAAGCTCGGGCGAGAGCATTTGAAGAAATGTCGTCAACCGGGATTTGGACTGAATTAATTCGAGCCCTGGCGAGTACATTTGAAGAAGTGTCGTCGACCAGGGACTGGAATAACTCGAACGGCTTACCCAGCTCTAATGGGTACTCTCCGAAGACAGCGAGTATCTGCCTGAATGGCGAGAGGACACTTGTCAGCGTACAGGGAAAATAGGATACTCACGTAAAGTCAGTCTCAAGTTAGACATACTAACCTGAGATTTCACCTCGAGTAATAGCGGGCGTACGTTAAAAAAAAAAAACCTTACTGTATATGCTAACAAATGTATTATATCCACTTCTGACAATTCAGCCACCATAAATAATACTGTAATAAATCTCATACTTCTGACTGTTAATTCAGACAGGATGGAGTGATGACCATACAGATCTTCAATATGCCTGTGTGACCAATGCCAAATCTCAGTATGTTTATCAGTTCTGTTGTCTTCTTTTCATGCCATGATGTCAAACCTGTCCAGTAACTTCACTCTTTGTTGTCATCTGTCTCTTTTTTCCTTCAAGTCTATTCTGTTGTCATGATATATTCCAGCTTTTTTCTTCAAGTCTATCCTGTTGTCATGATATATTCCAGCTTTTTCCTTCTCATAACACACCCAAAAAATGTGCATTGCTTCCTTCTAACATGAGGAATAAGCTTCCTTTGCAGGTTAGCCTCTTTCAGGACATCCTCATGACTCTTTTTAGCTGTCCATGGTATTTTTATCATTCTTCTGTAAAACCCCATCTCTCTGACCTCTAGTGCTGTTCCTACTTGTTTACTAATTGTCCATGACTCACTTTCATATTCCAGGATTGGGTCTATAAAACTCTGAAAAACTCTTTCTTACTTCCATTGACAAAGGCTTGTTGCATAAAATACTTTTTCATTTTATGGAATGCTACTTTTGTCTGGGCTATTCTACTTTTCACCTTTGAGATGCATCTTCCATCTAATGTTATCAGCGTGCTTAGGATTTTGAATCTATTGACTTGTTTCTTTACGGATGTTCAGACTAATGTTTCATGTTTGTCACGAAATGGATTTAGGACTAGAGACTGTCTACCTATAGTGACAAGACACTAGTGAGAAGGAAGACTGGAAAATTAGATTCAGATAGAAATATAGTGCAAAAAGTGAAAGTTGAGACCATTGGCTCCGAGGTTGAGAACCGAGGTTGATTCTTTCCTCGCCACTTCGGACGTTTAAATTGCTATGGCCTCGAACCACCTCTAACTACCCTATGGGGATAAGGTTCAATTAAGATTCACAAACACCAAGGTACAGACAACATATAGCTACTGTACTAAAGGAAATGACTGATGCCAGCTACAATTTATACAAGTTTATTATACACCTATACACAAACTCATATACATGTCAAAATACATGAAGTGCGAGGATGCACACCTGAAACAAAATCAAGCACAAAAAATGCATCAACCCCAACCCTTTCCCCACAATTGCAACCTGTATGGAGAAAGAAGGTAAGGTTAACTGAAATGAACTACACTGCACTTGATGTCGCCTACACTCCAAACTAGCTGTTCTCTAAAATTCTAACTCTAACTCTAAGTCCACTGATAGCTGGAACGACGGCGAAGTGACTACACAATCTCTGCACAGACTTCGGTTCTACACAGCCTATCCTGGAATCTCCTGAACCCAACTAACTGCACCTCTAAACTTCAGCAGCTGTCCTCTGCTATGATTCACCAAAACTAACAGTTCTGCCTATCTGTGCTGACTTCAGTAGCGAGAATGTTTAACCTCTCTCTCTCCACTAACTCTGGAATTGATGACTGAGGTTTAACAGAACCCCACTGGATTCTGGACTGGAACTGTAGCTGACTTCTACCACTCTGAAATTACCTGCCCGAGTACCTATAACTGGGCCGTCGGCTTTATTATGGCCATGAAGAAACGAACATAAAAATTACCACAACGCTGGCAGCCTGCCAAATCTGCGTGTGTAACGAGCGTCAGAGCTCAGGATTTATCCACAAAAATCCTATTCGCTGGAAAATGTCTTCCCCTGGCTGGGAAAACGTATTTTCTTCCTCTCCTTCCACTACTGGCAACTAACGTAAAACCCTTGCGGTTCTGCGAATGCCCCAACTTTGCCGTGGGAGAAATTTTGTGGTCTCAAAATTCCGCTCTCATTCCCACAAAGCCGGTACCTGCAAATCTCGAATGTCCAACTGAAGGCAATCGACAATATGCTTCTGGCACCCGGCTTTGGCAATTTTTTCATTAAAAGAGAAAGAAGCTATGAAATATAGGCTTTTTATAATCAAGACCCCCACGCGCCGATTTCATGACGTCATATGCGCGGCGTGGTTCTAAAGCCAATCGGAGCTCGGCATTTCAACTGCAGTTGCCAATCAGAACCTTAGATCTTTCTGATGCAACCAGTTTCTGCTAGACAAAGAACCGGGAATTGGTCCTAGCCCTATACTGCGGAAATGAAGCAAAAATGGCCGCAAATAATTTAACTCCCGAAAAATGCGTATATGGCCACGCACTATCTTTAAAAAAAAGACACTGGTGCAAATCCTGATCTAGCCTCTATAATCTTAATCTAGAATAATACTTTCTAATTCCCTACACCCCCATTCTAAACACATAAAGAAGAACCATAAAGCAGATGAGATCAAACTCCCTCATGATCTCATCTTGAAAAAACGTAAATAATAGAAGGAGAAGAAACATGGAGAAGGATTACCTGTAATCCCTCCTAGAAATAGTGTAACTAAATGCAAGGAGAAAAAGACATGGGCCATTTGAAAGACAGAATCTCAGTACTTTCGTCACAATGTTCTTTTTTTTTTTTCTTGTCCGTTAAAGATAATTTTGGAGCATATATGGAAATGACTATAATTTTTCCTTTTGTATCATCTTCTGGCACTAGCTAAAACAAGTCGTGACTCAGGAATCAGTTTAGGTGACTCATCCCCCAATGCCAGCAACTCACCTTCCTCTCAGAATATGGATTACATGATGAATGGCCACTTGAGGCGCAATATCATGCATTTATGCAGTACTACTGAAGTAGGTGGAATACACCTTGCTCATAAAATGGATAAGAGATCCAGTAAGTTTTATTTCTTGTTATTAGCTTTGGTACTGTGTTTGTGTCGGCGTCTGTGGCTTAATGGATATGAACGCAGTTTCATAATCCAGATATACCAGGTTCGAAACCTACTGCTGGCGATTTGGTAGCAGATCGCTTTGTGTGGATTTTTAACAATGGTATAAGCGCCGTACCGTTCAGAAAGCAATGGCAAACTGAACGTAAAAATTGCCTAGAAAAATCACAAAACAGCCAATAAAAGCTGGGGTTGATTCCCACGTCCTGCAAAGGATAAGCAACTAACTGTGTTTGTAAATTTTATTTACAGCATCATTGTGCATTAATGTAAAAAGAGAAAGGATTAAGGTAGGAAGCATGTCTGGAGATATATGTATTTATGGTACCTTTATCAGCATGTGATCATTTAACTGACTTATTTTCATACTACTTATTCTTCTGCTGTGATTTACTTCTTCTTTTAATTTTGTTGCTTATTGTCCAGGTTTGTTGTTTATATTGATAGCTGTAGGCCCTGTATTGTTCATTATATCTTGCTCTTGTTGTCCTGTCTTATCATCATCATCATTTTCCTTTGTGTTCCTTATGGAGCATGGTGCCACCACTGTAGCTAGTCCCCTTACATGAAGCCTGCTCCAAGCGTTGATGTGCTCTTGCAGTGATGCTTTCTGTAATGATATTTTTACATTATGAGGATGCCAGTCACATGGGCGTCTCATATGAGGTGCCTCTTGTAACATACCCAAGTGAGTAGTAGGTCTATTCTTTCTTGATCTCCTCAGAGACCCTTGGGAATTATACTGGACTATGACCTAAGTCTGGTTATTAAAATCCATTGTAAGGTTACAATTTTATAACTTGGATCTTTGATGGAACGCATGATCCATTTTCTTCAGTGACAAGTAAATAAAAAAGGTTTGAAGATCTTTATTGAAGTCAGTCTTAGTGAAATACTTGATCATATTTGTTGTCCCTGTACAGAATAATTATCATTAGCATAAAGATGTTTATTATTCATTATTATAAGTCAGTCAATAAATCAATACCCGTTAGCTCCCCAAGGAGCATAGGCCATCAACAAACACGTGCCAAGTCTTCCTGTCCCGTGCCATCCGCTCAAGTTCTTTCCATGTTTTCCTCATCATTTTCACCTCTGTTTCCAGTTCTCTTCTCCATGTGTTTTTTGGTCTACTTCTGCCTCTCTTTCCCTATGGATTCCAGAACAACGACTGCCTTGTAATGCTATCAACAGGTCTCCTATCCATCTTCAGCATCTTTTTCACATCTCTTGTTCCACTGGCACATCTTTTGTTCCACTGGCACATCTTTTGTTCCACTGGCACATCTTTTGTTCCACTGGCACATCTCTTGTTCCACTGGCACATCTCTTGTTCCACTGGCACATCTCTTGTTCCACTGGCACATCTTTTGTTCCACTGGCACATCTCTTGTTCCACTGGCACATCTTTTGTTCCACTGGCACATCTTTTGTTCCACTGGCACATCTCTTGTTCCACTGGCACATCTTTTGTTCCACTGGCACATCTCTTGTTCCACTTGCACTTGTCAGGTTCTTATAATCAGT
This sequence comes from Oreohelix idahoensis, assembly GCA_024509875.1. Lineage (NCBI taxonomy): Eukaryota > Metazoa > Mollusca > Gastropoda > Stylommatophora > Oreohelicidae > Oreohelix > Oreohelix idahoensis. The sequence continues at coordinate 111,873 of JAMPIV010007066.1, forward strand.
TCCACATTGGTGACCTTGTTGTACCACTTCAATCCTTCTATTCTATACAAGCATTCATTTTTGAAGATCTGTAACTTCTTGATTATTATTTTTGTTGTTCTCCATGTTTCAGAGCCATACTGTAAGACTGATTTGTCATTTAAGTTGAAGATTCTTATTTTTGTGTTGGATTTGATTTCTCTTGATCTCCACATATTTCTGATTGCAGTGAAAGTTCCTGTTGTCTTCTGTATCCTTATTTTGATATCACTGTCTGTCCCTCCAACATTGTTAGCAGTGTGATAATACTTGTCTACATTTTGAACACATTACAGGAAGTGCTGCTATGCTGGCAATTTCTCCTAGCAGGCTAAGAGAAATCAGTGACCCAATACAGCAGATGATGCATCAGCTACACAAGATCATCTACATAACTCAGGTAAGATGTAATAATAATAATAATAAAAATAGCCCCTTCAGTCATAACTGACTATGGGAATGTGCCCCTGAGGTGACAGCCCTCAGCTGCTTATTTTCCTGGTGTTTCTTTCGATGTTTTCTCCTCTCTTCTGCTTGTTGTGTTATTTTCTTTTCACTCAATAGTAGATAGCATTGCCACTTGGTGCGATCGGCAGCTTCATCCTCTTATAACCGGTAACTGCTACTTCCCGTGTTTTGCCGACACCTATAGGGTGAAGCTGGAGGGTCCTCTCCAGGGCACGAGCTTGGGCACAGTAATATGGAGATCAAGCTGTTGCCCATGCAGCATGTTCCCCCTCTCCACGCAGCCGGTAGGTCCAAAGGAACGGCAGTAGCCGATACATTTTGGTACCAGCCATGTCGCAGGAGTTGCCAGAATAATGTCGAATCAACATTAGACTGCCTTAGGGACTCCGACTCCGAATTTGTCCTTGGGGTTTACTCCTGAAACCTATTCCATAAATGGATATTCCCACAAGGTAAGATCTACTTCTCTATAATGTGTGTCCATCATATTCGATGAGGACCATCGAGATCACTCATAATACAGTTCGTTCTATGAGGTTAAGTGGGTGCGCATATGGCTGATCAAGCCAATGCGGGCAAGAAAATTTCTGTTGCATGATCGACATACAAGGCCCGAAGACAATACAGGCTGCACATCCATGCCTGAATTTTGGGCTGACCATTTTTTCTGGGCTATCCTCACACGGTTGGCCTCGCTGACTGCAACACCCGTTTTGATAGCGCCTCTCCAGGCCATGCAATCCTGTGCCAGTTGCTCCCAGATGGTTGTATTAATCTGGCAGCTCTTCAGTGACTCCCTCAGGCTGTCTTTGAAGAGCTTCTTTGGTTGTCCTCTTGTACACTTTCCCTCCCTCAACTCGCCATACAGCAACCTCTTTAGGAGGTGTTCATTTATGTATATGTTTGAAGGCTTAGATGGAAGCAAAGATTAATGAAATTAAAGCTATTTTGCTGCTGTCTTTACTAAATAAATGCTAATTTATTATTATATAGTCTTAATTTTCACTTTAACATCACCGGCTACTGGTGTCTACTGTCTTGGATATCAGCAAATACAGAATAGCAAATTCAGAGGCTTCCATGACACTGATTAAACTGAGGTCTAGGGAGAAGCAAATATAACAGCAGTGCTTACTGAAATTTTATGGAATTTAAATCTTCACTGACCTTTACACAAGTTGCTGATGTTCACTTATTTATGTTCTATTTCATCTGCAGTTGCCGCCCACTCTAAGTCCAAATCCCAATCGCAGGATTATAGAGCAATATAAAAGGACCCTTTTCTCTCCAGAAAGCAACCCCATGAACCTTAAAAGTGAGATGAGAAAGGTTGGTGTTATCCTCATTTGATTATGTTTTACAATATTTTGGTTAATAATAAAATCTGAGAAAATTCAATATTTTTTCCCTTTCATATTTTAAGAATTATCAAACAAAAGTTGGCACTGAAGGTGAACTGTTGGTAGAGAAAAGTGAAAGATAATGGAGTTTGTATTGAAAGCATTGGTAATGTAGACCTTGCTGTAGTAATTAAGCTATATTCATAGCTGTCATTATTTGAACATAAATTACAGATAAAATTGTTTGTCCGCCGGTAAATTAACTTCCTTGATGTAATACTTATTATAATGTTGTGGTTTTATTCTAGCTTATGCAAGGCTCCCGTGACATCATTGACTTGATCATGAGTAATCCTGAGTACATGAAGAGAGGTTCACTTGGTGCTGAGCTGGACTCCCCTCTGGACCCTGAAAAACCTAGTTAGTAAACCAGATATGATTTTATGGTTATGGTAAATGTGTGCCTGACAGTATAGCCATCCCTGACCTACTTGAGATTGAAGCAGTATGGTTGTAAGAGAAGCCTAAATAAGCCATATTTATGAGAGAGATAGGTGCAGCTATCAGTGTTGGAACATGGAAGATAAAATGATGAGTTCAAGTCCCTGGATGTAATGAGTCTGGTAAAAGTTCAGTTTACAGGAAAAAGTGCCTGTGTAGATGAGGGGCCTAATATTAGGGAGCTATAAATAGGCCCATTATGTCCTACAACACTAGCTGTAAAAGGCAGCTAAGGGGGGGCTGTGCATGGGGCTAGCATCTTGTAAAACAAATTGCTACATAAATCACCATTGTAAAGAGCCCATAAAGTAATTTTTCTCAGGCTTCCAGCAAGGAAACCAACTATGGTGGTAGTCCCGTGCTCTTTAGTGCAACAAAGAGAAGCAATATAATGAGAAAGATAGGTAATATAACTTTCCTGTTATACTAAAAAAATAATTGGAAGAATGGCACAGAGTATACAAGCATTATATCTAGATTTTATTTGCAGGCAGAACACATTCCTCCAAGTGTAAATGTATTTAACTGTGAAAAAAAATTGTGTGTTTTGAGTTTTCGTATACACAGTAATTGAGAACACACCTGCTATGTAAATAGAGAACTTTCTATTTCAGATTAGCAGTTAATTCCCTAATTATTGGTTAAAAAACAAATATCTCTACTATTTTCACTCGCCATATGATCAGCATCTAATCATATGTGGCTACTGTAAGTGAACACACAAACACACATATGTACACACATTCTTTGGCATACAACACAAGTGTAAGGATTTTAAAAAATAACTCAGCATACTTTTTCTTTCCTTTAATTTTTAGTAACATGTTTAGTAAACTTTGACCTTGTTTAATTCTTTGAAGTGCTTAACAACTGCATGATTGTTTTTTCACATTGTGTTTTTCAGCAACGCCATTTTATGACCCAGACTACAAGGATGTTGGGATTACCTACGAGTATATGCAGACTATTCTAGAAGCTCTCCTGGAGGAGACAGGGTACTACAAAGTTGGAAAAGCCCCAGGCAGATAGGGAAACTTACTGCATGAATCAACAAACACAGATATTTATAAAGACACAGGCTGAAAGAAATCTTTAGCCATATACTGTGATAGAGATATAGAGTAGGAAAGAAAAGATAGGGATGAATGGTTGACTTTAAGAGATTTTTGAAAAATCCTTAACCTTTCATACAACTAGGGGAACAAAAAAAGACTTTAAAATTAAAAATCATTGCCTGAAAATCTAAGATCTGATACTGCCAGAAATTCTGACTCCAGTGTCACCACAAACAGATTGCTATGAATTTTAATTAGCAGGAAGGATGTTGACAAGTGAGATAAACACAGTCAAAGCTTTATATTTGAAGGTATTTTCTTCACCTGTAATCACTTTTTAAACAGCTGTGTACAATATTCCCAGTATACACAATAATCTTGGAAAGACTACTCATGAACTGATTGCTGTCATTGAAAGATTGCTCACTAGTTTTCACTTTCTTGATCCCCTTAAAATCTAATTGTAAATAACTTTAGTGAAGTGCAGTTAGTATGAAAAGTTACAGTGTAAGAAATATATCATTTTTGTGGTGTTTAGCAGTTTTTAAAATAATAAGCAACACTGAAAAGAGGCAAGAAGACAAAGTAAAATAGCCAAGAGAAAATATCTGCACACAAATTACATTTGAAGTTTTGCAGTGACACAGAAGTTGTTGAATCTCTGCTTGGTTCAGTGACACAGAAGATGTTGATTCTCTGCTTGGTGCAGTGACACAGAAGTTGTTGAATCTCTGCTTGGTGCAGTGACACAGAAGTTGTTGAATCTCTGCTTGGTGCAGTGACACAGAAGTTGTTGAATCTCTGCTAGGTGTTAGACTAGTGGCATAGGATGCTATTTCTCCTATTGTTTAAACAACTTCACTTGTCCTTTATGTCCCCAGTTTTTACTAGCTTTTAACTGTGAATTAACTGAGACAAAGGATTTGTGTTCTGTCCAAACACAATCTTTTGACACTAATAAACAAACCATGTCCAGTGTACAGAAATATTCTTCTTCTTCCGTCCTTAGCCACCGACCGTCAAAGCAGTCAGTGGCCATTACGCCTAGTGGCATCTTAGGGCAACAGCAGATAGGTTTTCTTTGCCATTGTTTCCCATCACGCCTATTGGCGTCTTTAGGGCAATGGCAAATCAATCCATTTGCTGTTGTTTCCGTAATCGAAGTGACTGGCAAACGGGTGATCAGCCCGTTGGTACAGAAATATTAACAGTATCTTTTTTTACATTTTCTAGTAGTAAGGACATACTTTGGCAGCTAGCGCCTTCAATAGATCATCTAACATTTGGAAATTACGATCATTGAATATACATACCAAGCTTCGTCTGTTTAATTCAAATGTTATCTCAGTGTTAACATACGGCTGTGAGAGTTGGAAAATAACAAAATCATTGGAGAACAAGCTGAATACATTCGAGAACAAATGTCTTAGAAAACTCATGAACATCAGTTGGAAAGAATTTCAAGACTAATCGACAAATAAGAGAAGACTCTAGGCAGAAATATGTCTCCGACTATATAAGGAAAAGACGATGGTCATATATCGTCATGTCCTACGAATGCAAAACAACAGAATACCACTACAGGCGCTCACTTGGGTTCCTGAGGGTAAGAGGAAAAAAGGAAGACCAAAATAAACACTCAGAAGAACAATAATAAGAGAAGGAAGAACGTTGGGCCTAAATAATGTGCAAGAGCTAAGAGGAGTGGCGTCACAACGAACAACCTGGAGAGCACTGGTTTCTGCCTTATGCGCCGTGTTTGGCGCTTAAAGAATTTATTATTATTATTATTAAGGACATACTAGTGTAGTAATAGTATAGTATAAATTGTACAGTACATCATCATTTTTCCTTTGCACTCCTTAAGAAGCATTGAGCCACGACTGCTGGAAGCATTCACGTGCTCTTGCAGCGATGCCAATTTGCTTTACATGATAAAGTTGCTAGCACCATGCACAGCCTCATATTAGTCACCTTCTACGACATGCCTGAGTGTGACATGCCTGAGTGTGACATACCTGAGTGTGACATGCCTGAGTGTGCCGTAGTCCTATTTGTCTCTTCAGAGAGCCCTGGGAACTACTTGGGGCCATGACAGTGTATATTATAAGTAAACAATATATGTTTGTATATGGACATACACATATGCTGTTAATGTGATCAGTGATAAACATAGTCATTTTAAGTCTCCGCCAGCTGTGGTTAATAGAATATTTATTTTGTACCTCTGTGGGTTATATATTTATATATCAAAATTAATGTATGCTTTGAAGATAATTTTGCTGTATAGAGAATATTGAGGTCTGACAAATGGTGATTTGTCACATATAAGCTGTGATATATTTGAGATTAACTGTGTTGTTGTTTTTATAAACAAAACATGGGCATTAAAATCGTGACTATCAAGTTAAAATAAAAACATCCAGGTACGTACACTTTTCTGATAATAGTAAGAGAACAAATATATTTATAAAAATTAGCCAAGATAAGTAGATTACAAGCAATTAGAATATGGCAGATATACATAGATAACAAGAGAGCTAGAGAAATAGCAAAACATGTCTGTAGTTGAACGTTGATAATCCAAATTAATTGGGACCAGGAGTAGTGGACATTTCCAATTTGTTTTTTGAACTTCTTTTGTTTGCTACCATGTCTCTCACTCTTTTGAGCAAGAATAGTTGATTTGGGCAGCATTCAGTTTGTTGTTCATACCAAGCCATCACAGTCTCAGGATTAAATTAATTTAATCCATTTTCTCTCCTTTCAGAACGTGGAGACACCCACTGTGGCTGGTTGTTTTGTAAGAATCCTGCAACAAAGCACATCTTGTGTTCTTGTAGTGGCGGTTTCTCTAGCAATTTATTTAGTATGATGAGGTTGCCAACTCCCATGTACAACTTCTTTTACTTCCCCAGCATTTGTAGTCCCCATCATCTGAATCAAGTTTCAGTGTAAACTTTCAAGTTGTATACTTGCTGTTTTTAATATCTTTATGGCCAACTTTCTAATGTCATAAAATTTAGCTAAGTCAGACCTGTTTTCTTCCTTTGAGAGTCTGTTTAAAATCTCAATCTTTAATAAGTTGTTACAAATTTCTGCTTCCTTTCAGAAGATAAAGACGCCTTATCTGTGTTGTGACAAAATAAAACTGTAAACACTGGACAGTCGCACTTTCACTAAGCAAACTGATGGGATGCATGTGAGAGTTAAAAATAAACAGTCTTCTACACTACAGTTCTCACCATAAAGGGCAGATTTTGGTTGAGCTCAGGCGGACTCTTCGCTTTCTGGCGCCAACTCGTTTTGATTATTGACGTTCAAATTATCGACATCGACGCTCTACTCTAGCAAAAAAATTGTTCGTTGCCAGAACGAAATTGTAATTTTTTAATACAAATGTTCAATCCTTACTTTTCTTTCTTGCTGTCTTCTTCTTCTTCCTCGTTCGTCCAGAAAAGGACGTTAGTTGCGTTGTGTCCATTTACAGCGAAGCTGCGATATCTGCACCTTTTGGCCGACACATCCGACTTCAGCACAGCATTTTTTGGGACCGGGTTTGCCTTCCCTCTTCGATCCCTACTCTCTCAGCCAGACTGCAGTGATGCAGCCTGTTTCCAGGACCACCACGTGGAGGTGGAGTAGGGTCTTGGTCAGCTCTAGTTCGCTGACCCTGACACAAGCAGTCAAGCTATGAGTCGCTGACTGCATTCTCTATTACTGCATCTTTGGATCCCTCTTGCTGTCTAAGTGTACTGGGTCATCTGATTGCTAATAATATACTTATCTTAGCAAATGCTTATCAGAGGGTGAATTTTTATGTGATTACAGCCCTGCCTCACAGTTTTTATGATAATTGCATATATATGTTCACAATATGGACAATATCAATTGTCTTAGATGAATTTGTAAATACTGGAAGTATTTGTTTCTCTTTGTGAAGATTAAACTAAAATAAATTATATAATTTTTCTTTGTTAAGCAGGTTGATGAAAGCTTGCATTATTCAATAGTCAGACCCTGCACCCACATGGCCCTCGCCAGCAACAAATGAATAAAAATGGAAAGAAAAGAAAGCAAGAACTAAGTTGAAAAACATGGAAAATAAAACTAAAATGAGTGTTTAAAAAAAAAAATTAATCATAAGAAATTTTCTCTCCTTTCAAACGTGAGACACCCACTTGGCTGGTTGTTTTGTAAGAAAAAACAAAGCACATCTTGTGTTCTTGTAGTGGTGGTTTCTCTAAACACATTTATTTAGTGTGATGAGGTTGCCAACTCCCATGTACGAGTACAACTTCTTTTACAACATGTCTGAGGAAGCAGTTAGCTGATTCTTTTCTTTGTTGGAAACTGCACCATACATTTTTTTTTTTTTAAATTTACCAAAGTTTAATTAAAAATTACTTTTACATGTGGATACAATGATGTAAGCCACAGGTTTTTTTGACAGTCATTAGCATTTTTTTGTCCCTTTATATAATTTATTATATTCTATACCATGTAGACTCCACCAGGAAAAGACTTAAAGGGATGTTTGAATGCTCATCAATAGCTCAATGAATGCGGTTTCATGTGTTGTAAGCAAGGTTTATACTCTAAATTGGTGATGTAGCTAAACAAATGGTGGGTTAAAATTTGGCAAAAAATAGAAAGGTGATACATCATACTAGGAAAAAGGACAAAGAAATTTCCTATGTTGGTGGCCACAAGACTTTTGTCAGAACAGGCAAACAAAAACAGAAAGGAAACAAAATGAGAGCTAAGTGAGAAACACGGAACATAAATGAAAATAATACAACCCGTATATCAGTCGGAGTTGTGCTGTGAATATGCCAACTCGAAACTGCTGTCTTCGTCACAATGCTCCTTGTTATTTAGCTGAGCAAATCAAGATTATCAGCTTTGTGATATACTTTAATAACAAAATTTCTGGACAGCATTGTCTTGTCAGTGTGCTGCTATGCCAGTACTCATCTGAAAGGGAGTACTGCCTGTAAATGAATTTTTTTTTTTTATAGTTATGATATAAATGTTTATGAGATTTTCTGACTGTTTGAATGTTCACTTTCTGTCACCTTAAAAATGACTTATTTTGGACTTGTTATAATTCTTAACATTCCATCAAGATGATACTATTTACCAGTTCCATTGCTGCGAGATTATAACGTTAACTGATTCCGTACGTAATTATTTTCAGCTCTGGACGGAATTATTTTTAAGCCCCAAAAATTTACACATACATAATTTACGTTTACTGACAATGTGTGTCTAATCATGAGTTAAGTATAACATATTATATATCAAATTAAAGTACATTGGATGAACAATATAAATCCATATGCCTTTCTAGCTAATTTTATGTTATGTTTATGTTATAACAGATAACATGTACACGGAAAAAAGATAACTTGAAATTTTGAACAAAAATTTTCTACTTACGTTAGGCTTGTAACATAATTGTTATCACAATACAGTTTCACTGCTCTCTTTGTGCAGGTAATCCATTTAGAAACACAGAAAAAGTAAGAAAGTTATGGTTGATCACACAGTTTTGTTCACTGTTCACATACTGTATTATAACATATCCTGTGTGTTTTTCGGTTTATGGCAATACGACAAAACATGATTAAAGATGAAGATAAATGTGATAAAAATCCGTTCAAACACAAATAAAAGAGATATTGAAGCATGTTGAAATTTGCCCAGTTTTTGTGTTTACTTCCGTTCGAGATAAATTCCGGGCAGTATAAAATATCAGAATAGAAAGAAACAATGAAATAAATCAGCGTCTTTTAAAAGATCTTACGTCTACAGCGTTCGGACTGTCATGGGATATGCCTTTGCATCTATTATTAGATCTTGCGTACGGAATCAGTTAAATTACCAATAAAGATTATATTGATAACCATTCCACCACGTTAACACTGTTTAAAAGTCCCAGCTATCACATATTTGGAAGTTTATAAGGTTGTATTACCATTCCACCATGTTAACACTGTTTAAAAAGTCCCAACTATCACATATTTGGAAAATTTTAAGGTTGTATTACCATTCCACAAAGGTTATGATGTTTAAATACCAACAAAATGAGATCATTTTAAAGTCAAGTTTGTATAATAATGTCATATATTTATTGCCTGTAATTTACACAAGTTATGATGTATGTGTATTCTGCAAATGGGCTTATTAGCCTCTTTAAAGTAGTTAATTTTTGTTTGTCTAAATGTTGCTGGCCTTATCACACAATAGGGAACATCTGTTATGTGAAATGTTCACCATGATAAAACAAGTGAAATCTTCTGTTTCTTAAAGAAGAATTCCAAAATTTTAATCATTGAATTAAAAAACTGTCATGTTAATAGAACGTGATTTCTCAAAAGAAATACAATTGATTTTGCTCTGTCATATATGAAGGTTTATGTCAACTGAAGACAGACATAAAGCTAAAATTGCATATAGCCAGAATTACTCTTTATTGTCCCTTAAGTCGCATATACAATATATTATCTGTATGTATACCCTGTAAGTAAGCATGTAATAAAGAATGCATGCTATATCCCCAAGTAAAAACCTTTAAATTAGATAGAAAAACTCCTCAGAAAGGAGTAAAATATAAAAGTAAAATCATGACTTCTTGGTTCAGATGAGTTTCTTCGACATAATGTTCGGGCAGTAATTTTTGTATCAGTTATTTCATATCTTGGAGTTGGTGAGGTCTTTGGGTTGATAAAAGGAGATGTTGATACAGACGAGGATGACCTGAATGACATTGCTGGCATCAGTTAAACTTCATTGCTTGTTTCCTGCTGTGTTAGAACAGATGGCTTTTTTCTTTGGTTGAACACTTGATTGTTGTTGTTTAACTAGGGCTGCTGAGCTTTACACTTTTTTGCAGCAATTCCAAATTGAAGAGTCCTTGGTATTATCTACGCTGTAGATCTATGGTTTTCCTGTGGATTTTCTGCCAATCCGAAATGTGTTGAGTTGAAGTCATGAGCTCCAGTTTGGCTTGCATTTATAGGATCATCACATCTGGTCCCAAGCTAGGAGGAAGAAGCGTGTGGCTTTCTGTGCATTCCTCCTCGCCATCCAAGGGGCTCTCCAAATATGCAGAGCTAAAATACTGTGCTCTCCCACGGAATCGTCACATCCTACACAGAACCACTTTCTAGTTCCCCTTGCCTATCATGGGGTCTACAGTGAGATCCTCCTGCATGCAGTCAACCAGGTAAAAGCCAGAGTTACCTCAGGGGCTTATGTGACTCCTCCAAGTTTAGTGTGAAATGCTGGGTTCTCAACATGTTTCACCACAAGGGGAATCCCTGGATGTGTGGATGATTTCATGAGTCAGTGAGGGTGAAATTAGCCTCACAGACAGAGGTTCACATTCAAATCTACATACTATAGCATTGTGCATAACTGTAGTGGATTTTGATGGTATTGTATGGTGGTGTTATCACCTAGTGTGATGCGTGAGGTCAGCTGTGAAGGCTCCTGAGATAATTGTAGCTGTGAATATACAGAAGGCCCTTTCGTGCTACCACTTTATGACCTCACACATATCGTTTTTTACTAATGAATGTGGCTACGTTAAAATCTAGGGTACTGAATGCAATGTGTTGTATGGACATATACAAACACACACAGATATTAATTAAGTCTAATACTATCAATAAAATTTATAACACAATGAACTAAATTCAGCTGGTTAAATTTAGAATAGAAAATCTTTTTTAAATTTATTTGTTCTGAACCAAGGTTTTATTTTTGGCCAGAACTTATGCAAAGATTTTGAAATTTATGAATGAATGGCATGAATAAATGGCATGATAAATGAAAGATGTTTACATATGCAATCTTCAAGATTAATTATAGTATTACTGTTCGTAATGTTAAATTTTCTGGGAAAATTATGAATGGATGTGCTGTTGGGGTGGCTTCATCCCCCCTGTTTATGCCTACAAAACATTGTCCATTAATGATGGAAGGAAATGGGATGCTTCAGTAGTAAATTCTCTTGGGTGCTAGTTTTATGAAGTTGGTGTAAGTTCAGCAGGCCAGCTAGCCTACTTAACTTTAATAGATTTGTTCTGGTGCTGGGATCTGATGGCCCCACCTCTCCGTGCTTGAACAATACAAAGATGTTCTGCCGAAATGTACACTGCACGGGTCCTCACTTCAATTATTAATCAGCATTTGACACCACCTTAGTGTCAAGATCGAACTCACAGCTCTGAAATAAAGTATTGGTTTTTGCTCAGAACCTTACCTAATAAGCCACTTCTACACATAACACATTACAATAACACCACATAAACAGGGTCAGTTCTCTCTGACCAGACAGCACATCTTACCTAGTTGGTTTCGCATAGGGTAAGTTTTCCCCAGTCTACAGATTCTGAAATAGGTGCATTATCTCACTGCCATACAATAGGATAAGTGATATGATTCACTGTTCTCAACACTTGATCACCCCTTCCTAAACCTTGCTGTAGTTTATATTTTGTTTGTCCCTAGACCCTGAACTAGGGCGGGGGGTCCAGAGCGAATCCTTACTTGTTTGTAAGGCTAGATTTCGATATGGCAGTATCAAATCACTCGAAACCTTAAACAATATTCAAAACATGCAAAGAAATAATTTCAATCTTACCAGATTATGAATAAAGAACACAGAAATGCTAGCAAAACTCAGCTGAGCTGCTGGCTATAGTATGGCGTCCCTGAACTTATTTCAATTTATTTCATTTGGAAATCACCACACTTGAAATTTACTGTGTCTATCACTGGACAACTATTGAGGAATGGCAAAAAAGCTCGTCTGAGCGCGGATAATATGATTGTCTGTGGCCAATCAATGCCTTGGTTTTTTTTAAATTCAAATTTCCTACACTAAAGTCATTTCAGTCATGCTTCAGTCAAGTATGGATTTTTATCTGTTAGTCTGTCCGTCTCTACTTGCGTTTTTTACAAAACGTACTTGATTTTTGAACCAACCTTTCTCTCCCCTCCAAAATTTTGTCGTTAAAAGTTATTTTTAGACACAGCTCCCACCAATATCCCTTCTCTTCCATGCTAATTAGATTTGAACACCTGCGTCTCAAGGTCGCGGTTTTTTGTGCAAATAGTGATATGTTAGATTCAATGCAGTCTTTCGCTGATGTGAACAACACTGTCTTTTGTCATTATCTTCATTATTATCTATCCGTCTGTAAAATTAAAAGCATATTATTTCACTGCTCAGAATGGGCCATCCGGCCAGCTAATTTTTATATTCCTAACATTAATATTAAGAAAAAGTTACTTTTTAAATTTTGTAATATTTCAAGCATCTGCGTTTAGCCGCTGAATTCAAATCAAAGGCTTGGTATCGCAAAAGCGTCCGTTTCCGTACCTCGTGTCAATTTGGGGACGTGAATTTTTTTTCTTTCATCCCCCCCCCCAATTGCGTCTCCTTAGCCTTGCTAGTCTCACGCAATTTTTTTTCAGTCATATTTTTTTTTTCCTTTTGATCCGCCGTTCTCATCCCTCCAAATGGTAACCGTTTTGATTTCCCGTCTAACAAGTCAATTTTTTATGGAGGGTGATGACCCGCGGTCAGGGCGATCATGTACTATCAGCAGCTTACGCGTTATGTTTTTTATCCTTACATTTTATCCTTTGGAGATATTTTTACGTTGTATCACTTGTTAATTTTATGACACATCTCCCCACTTGAAAACATGCCTACGGCAAGTTCTAAAACCAGTGATACACATAGATAAAATCTCTCCTCCCGTCTGCCATTACTCTAATTTTGATCACAGGGGTGCCGACTGAGGAAATCTGCACCGACATTCAATTTGCCTGGGATATATTGGATACTAAACTGATAAGGTTGAAGTAATAAAGACCACCTCAGCAATCTTGCGTTTTCATGCTTAGCCTGAGATAAGAATACGAGAGGCTGATGATCCGTCTCCACCACAAAAGTCCTACCATACAGATAGATTTGAAACTTCTTTATTGCCCAGATTAACGCTAAACATTCTTTTTCGCTTGTGGAGTATCCTTGTTCCGCCTTATTCAATTTGCGGCTTGCATAAGCGACTGGTTTCAGTTCCCCATCAGGTGAAGATGATCTTTGCAACAAAGCCCCTCCGAGTCCTACATTACTTGCATCGGTTCTTAAGACAAAGTCCTGTGTCAAATCAGGCAGTTTGAGAATAGGCCTGCTAGTGAGTTTTTTCCTTTAACTCTTGGAACGCTAGTTCACATTGTGCAGTCCAAATAATTTTATCTGGAAGTCCCTTGCGAGTCAGATCAGTCAGAGGAGCACAAATAGCGTTAAAATTTTTGATGTATTTCTGATAAAATCCGCATAACGACACGAATGATCGCACGTCTTTTTTTGTTTGTGGTCTAGGTGCTCTCTGCAGTTTTTTCCAAGTTCTTAGGATCAGGGGTCATGTTACCCTGATATACAGTGTGTCCCAAGAATTCCAACTCTTTGCATCCAATACAACATTTTGTTGGCCTAGCAGTTAAGTTCGCCTCCCGAAGTCTATTAAATAACATTTCTAGAGCTTCAATGTGTTCTTCAAATGTCTCTGTGGCGACGAGAATATCATCCATGAAATTCGTGATACATGGGTTATTCAGGGGATCCAACAATTTGCGCATCATCCTTGAAAATACACTCGGAGCATTTTTCAGTCCGAATGGTAGCATATTGAATTCATAATGTCCATCCGAAGTGCTAAAAGCCAAATAAGGTCTCACTTCAGGCTTCACTGGGATCTGGTAATATCCTTTACTAAGATCCACCTTTGAAAAGTATTTTGCCTTGTTCAGTCTGGCAAATAACTGTTTTGTGTCTGGTAATGGATCCACTTGTCCTTCTGTGACAGCATTCAGTTTCCTGTAATCTATGCACAGTCTGTGTTCCCCAGACGGTTTCCTCAACAAAACGACACTAGAACTAAAAGATGATTCACTGTGCGAAATAATCCCCTCCTTCAACAAATAATCTATTTCTTCCTTCAATGCCTTCTCCTTCGCGAACGGAATAGAATAGGCTCTCATACAGATTGGGTTTGAGTCTACCAGTTTCATGTCATACTGTAGCAAATTTGTATGGCCTGGTTTATCTGTTAGTACATCTGTATGTTCCTCCAGAACCTGTTGAACTCTCTCCCTCTGGTTTTTAGTCAGGTGCTTACTGACTTTTACCTGTGCTGCTGTTTCACAAGGATGTAATGGGTATTCATGTGAGGTGAGTGGTTCCTTTTGCATCTGGGTTGCAATAGCCAAGGTCAATAAGGGGGTGCTTTCCTGGAGTGGTCTGTCCAGATACTTCTTTAATAAGTTTACATGATAAACTTTCTCCTTCCCCTTTTTGTCAATTTTATAGTTTGTTCTAGACACCTTCTCTAGAACCGTATATGGACCTTGCCAACCAATTTGTAATTTATTCTGGCTACCGGGTAGTAGAAGAAGCACCTTCTCTCTCCCACAGCTAGTTCTCGGTCCTTTGCCTTCCTATTAAAATATGCTGCATGTTTCTTCCTGGCTTGTTTCAAATTATCATTTGCCAGTTTCCATCCAGCTTTCAAACGAGTGGTCAGTTCGTTCACGTATTGATAAGATGAGATAAACAGGTTCTTCTTCCGCCTTCTCATCCGTCCAGGTCCTTAATAAAGCTTCTAAAGGACCTTTTATTGGCCTCCCAAATAGCAGAGTTGCGGGAGCCATCCCGGTTGAACTATGTGGTACCTCCCGATACGCAAACAATGCGGCGGGCAGGAATTGATCCCACAGATCCGTTTTTTCGTGTGCCAGCTTTCTCAGGATAGAAATGAGAGTCCCGTTGAACCTCTCTACCTGGCCGTTCCCTTGTGGATGGTACGGACTACAATGAAAGTGTCTGGCTTGAAATAGTTTAAAAACTTCTTCCGTTAGTTTCCCCTTGAACTGAGATCCATTATCCGTCAAGATTTGATGCGGGAATCCTAATCGGGTGAATATTGTAAGTAGTGCCTCTGCTACATGTTTTGAATCAATTGATGGCAGGGCTACCGCCTCTCCCCACATAGAACAAGTGTCCACCAGAGTAAGGATGTAACTGTTCCTCCTCTTGGTCCGAGTGAGAGGTCCCACAATATCCACTGCAACCCTCTCAAAAGGTGTTCCCACTATGGGCATTTCCCCTAGAGTTGCAGGAGCAGTCCAGTGCTTTGGAGCTACCCTTTGACATTCTGGGCAGGATTTGACATATCTTTTTATATTCCTCCGTTATCCCTGGCCAGAAGTAATGACAAGCTATACGCTGTCCTGTGGCGCTGATCCCCATGTGACCACTGAAGGGAATCGCATGCCCGAGTTCCATCACTTTATCTCTATATGAGGTGGGAAGAACCAGCTGGTTGTGACCATTTATTCCAGTTCCGGCCTTCCTGTATAATATTTTGTTCTTCATGAAATATTCCCCCTTGCTCGGAGGTGTGTGGCATTTGGGCAA